>JAHZNE010005026.1:0-89226 GCA_027744055.1 Callyntrura sp. NNG-2020
TATTTTAATGATTGAATAATTGAATATTTTGTGTTATGGTTGGAAGAACAGACATTGTAATGACTGAGACTAATTAACACGTAAATAAAAGCTTACCAATTACCAATTACCAAAAATGCGCTTGCTGTGACTTATGGTGTTTGTATGATTGTTTATATTTATACTATACATAATTGTTTTTCGTTCAAATTAGTGATCGAATCATTTCGTACACATATTAAATAGTGGACATGCGTGAAATAATTTTGGAAAAGTCGTTACCCACATAAAACATTTCATTTTAATTATTTTATGCATGCGTGCAAAATATGACTCATGGGACTGTACAGTATTATAGCATAATTGCATAAGTAAGTAAATGTATTAAATATAAGCATCCTTGTGCGGACCGATCCTGTTTGTTTCCACATTGTAGTTTGGTAAGATATTAAATGCTAACTAACTTCGATCAGTGATCTGGTCACTGGTATGGTGTCCGGATGTCCTATGAATTCAACATCTGCAATTGTCAGATACATTTTGTGCGCAGTAATTGGGAAATTCCACTCCTTTTTTCAAGAAGCTAGTTATCGCCTAAATAGAAACAAAACAGTTCACTCATTTCTTGACTCTAGTCAAACGTCTTAGATTCAGTTCGGTCTGGTGGCTAAATTGGGTAATAATGATTATAAACAAGCATACCTCTAAACATCCACAGCAAGAAAAACCTTGAAGAGTATACAGCGGTACGTAGAAAGCGAGGCAAATTGCAGCAATCCAAAAGGAGAAAAATATTAATATTAGCGCCCATAAGATTCCTAAACACACGTTTGCCATGATATTGACTGATCCTTGCGATTTGCGATGGATTTTGGTGAGTCGATCGAAGTGTAAATGTTGTAGACCCTTGGACAAATGGTGAAATTGACAGGATACAATCGTAAATAGTTCAAACGGTCTCTGACAAGGATGTTATATATATAGTTTCTCTGATTTCAATTTGGATTTGGAAGGAATCCAAGGATGAAATTAGCATACAATGTGTGATATAATGTAGCGCATATTTTTAGATTACTACGGGGATCAATGATAATTAAATGTAAGATTAGCTGCTGACCCCAGGCTCATACATATTTCGTGGTCCTCCTGACATAGCGGATTGAAGTTAGTGTGTATATGTTCATGTTATAATGAATTGATTAATGATATTGCTGGCACAATCACATTTACTTTGTTTGTGTTACATTCACATTTTAAAAAATACCAAGTACATGAAATATTGTCTCTTGACCATGACTCACGGAAAATTTGTCGGTTATGTAATGATGGGTTACGATGAATTTTAAGAAAAGGGAAAGTTGTCTCTTGGGGCAGTAACTGATTCTCCTTATCATCATAAACAACAAGTCAAGCACATCATCCAATTCATTCGTATATTATGGGCTCATTACAAAGAATCGGAAATGCGTTTATAACTGATACATCTACCCACTACCTAATATTTCCGTCTGCTGTTCTTGTTCTGTTACGTTGTCTAATGTTCACACGAAGGACCATTTACTCAGAGCGATGCGATGATATAATATGATCATTTGGTGCCTCTACTCTAACAAGTTACATAACACGTACCCAACACTACGGGGACTCTGAAGTAGTCTGACAGGTTTTTAAGGCTTCAAAATCTAAAAATGAGTGGTCTATTGGACTGTGCGCCGTTGGCCGTATTTCGTAAGCTTTTGGTGGTGGCGGTAACATGCACTGCGCACAATATTGTTCATCAGCGTCAGATAATCTACAACACAAGAGATACTAGTATAAACGTAGACACAGAGCGTGGACTGCAGTTGGAGGAGCACTAAACATGATACCTACTAGGAGAAATTTCAAAATTGTTAGCGTAGGGACCAAGCAATACAAAAATGCATGGTATATGGTTCCCTTGTTTTTAGCGATTTGTTAATAGAATGCATAATAAGCAATAACACAAATCACGGAATTTATGATTTTTTTCGACTCATTGTTAGAATTACAAACGAAGCGTAAAGTGTAATCAATGATAGAAGCCAATTTCAATTTCATGCAAGCACGATGAGGTGCGTACGCTGAACATATACATTTCCTTTTCATTAATATATACACCTACACGTGCTAAACAAAGATGTCATTAATGCCATGCATATTGTTACATAACACTTCCTTGCATAATGATAAACAAACGACAGCATTTTACTTCCGGCTCTCTTCTCAACGTTTTCCTAGTTCGATCGCATGTTGTGGGTAAATCTGTTTTTTTACAGCAAATGCGGTAAAGTGACCCCTTCTTGTTTATCATATATTCGATCAATTATGTCAAGTGCCAAATGAGGAGAAATGTGGCATTTGCTCACTGTATTGAGAGCTGATGGTTGTATAACGTGGGCCAAGACAACCTTTTGCTGGTTCACTTTGCACTAACCCTTTGGAGAGAAAGGGTAACGGAAGACTAAACGCGTTGTAATTTGGTGCGCAAATACGAATTGTCACATTTTGGAAGATACACACGGATTTAATATTTTTAAGATGGCTCACAATGTCCTAAGTATTAAGTTATTGGGTTTAGCGTATACGACGCTAATGCTTAGTGTACATTTGACCTCAGCCGGCTTATTAAAAGCTATTAGGGAAGCTTCCGTTCCGAAAGGTAGTTTATTCATTCATTTGTGAAACGTTTATTTTACTTTGATATTAAACGGGTTTTGAGTTGTGACAATTTTGAATCTTTTTGCATAGATATGGATTACCAGCTTCCGGTGGAGCCAGAGACTAGTGCCAGTGTACTAATGCCTGCGATAGCCACACCGGACGGGGGAGTTTTGGGACTTTCAAATACTAAAATTTTGGCTACTCCTGAAGACGAGTCCAATTTATTTGCGACGTTATCAAAATCCCTGACGAAACTTTCGTCAGCGATTCAAGAGCGGGCAGACGTTGCCTCAACTGGCTACGGTACGAAGAACTCTTGCAATCCTGGGGATATTCTTTGCCTCACAGGGTTGGCCGGTGGAGGGTCTCAAATGAAAAATGAGTTTAGCAAAGCAGTAATAAAGTCATTTGCAACCATGATGTCTGACATGGTCAACACAACAATTTCTCGAAATCTGGCTGACTTTATGGCCAAACATGGTGGTGCACATGGAGAAACGATTGGAGAGGAGCAAAAGGCAATGGTGGCAATGGCATCTAACGCATTGCAAACCGTCAGCGCTAAAGTGATAAAATCTTTTACATTTTTCATTCAAATGGCCATTTCTGGGGCAATGAAGGATCTGCTTCACACGCTGATGGACGGAGTTACCTCTGCATACTTCCAACACCAGAAAAGCATGAGTGAGCTTAGATCGGCGGCTGTTCTCAATGGGCCACCAGAAAATATTCCCAAACCTAGTCAACCACAGGTGGAATTTGATCCTGTGAAAACTCTATTGCAAGCTGGAGCTTTGACTTCCCTAAGCTACCCAAATGCTGGGTTTGACCTCATGTCCTCGTTAAAATCTAATTTATTTACAGGAGACACCAATAGTCTTGTGAAGAAAAGTGGTGAATCTCCCTCCCCAGTGCTGACGCCGTATGGGCTGATTACCAAAAGGAAGTAAATAATTATGATAATTTATCCGACTGTATTATCAGTATCAGTTGATACTTTTGACATGACATTATTTACTATTATGTACCATTGTTATTGTTTTTGTTGTTTTATATTTTTCAAGAATTAATGGTAGTTCTTAACCTTACTGATTACTTGTAATATTCATTTATATATATGTACCAAACGCAGGTATAAAAACAGGTAATCATACAAAAAACAATACCATTTATGTTATATGTACCTCTTTAAATGTTTTATAAAGTCGGAGAATAAATTCAACTACCAAGTTTTCACGAAAAATGCCAGAATTAGTCAATAAATAAGCCGATTTCATATTCATGTAGCGACTTTGATATTTCCATCAAAGGAAAGGATTTTGTATTTTCCTTTGATTAATCATAATAATCATCGTTGAAATACCTTACAAATGTTAACAAATGCTTATTTCAAAGTGTCACCGGGACTTACTTTTATTCAGTACATTAGTAAAACAACAATTAATAAAGCTAGTTGAGAAATTAAGGCTCATGTAATATCAAAACTCGAGTTGTCTATTCGCTACCTCCAACAGATGGAGGAAATGCTTCTCCAGCATCGCCGTCTTTGCCACTAGTTGATGTCACTTTTTCTGTTTCCTTTGTCTCGGTTATGTTTACCTGAATCTTATTAGGTTCCGCTTCACTATTTGATTTGCTGTCCTTACTAGATGCTGAAGATACCGGTCGCTCGTCAACCTCTTTATCTTCCTCTCTTTCTAGATCATCTTTGGTAGGCTTGCTTTTGACAGATGAAATAGATTCAGCGCCACTGTCTTTGGTAATTACAATAGCCGGTGTAGTTTTTCTCGTCGGTGCTACTCTCGGCTTAGATGTGTTCATCGAATCTGTCCATCCTGTGGCCTTGCAGGAGGCCTCCCACAATTTTTTTTGCACTTCCTCATTAGTTACTTGTGAATTTGTACAGAAGGTTGAGCAATTTTGAAAATATTTTCCAGCATCCTTTTCGAGGCCCGGGGTAATAGCCACGTAAAGCACGACATCTGACCCTTGTTCATTGCTCTAGAAAAGATAAATTTACAAGTGTGGGAAAATATGTAAAGATTTTCAAAATATAATTGAGCAACATTGTCATTATAAATGTTCTTACTTTAAACAATAACCAAAACAGTCCTCGAATGATTTTTGGGTATGATTCATACAGACCGCTGTTTACGCAACCCGGATGCACAGCAAATGAGCGAACGGGATATCCGTCTTTAACCAGTCTGTCATTGAAATCTCGAGATGAGATAGCTTGCATTAGTTTAGAATTGCCGTATGCCCAGTTGGAGCCATATAGTTTCCTACAAAATACTCATCAGGTTAGTCCTGTTAATGGTTACTTACACGATTAAAGATAGCAAATGCCACATCAATTATTAACTTACTCCATCCACAGGTCATCCAAATGCAACTTTCCGGGGTAATGGGCTATGGACGATACATTTACTATTCTACTTGGGTACTCTGCGGTTCCAGCGTACGTGAGCTTTGGCAAAAGCATGTTTGTGAGCAAAAAGTGGCTCAGGTAATTTACCTGAAATGTTACTTCATAACCATCTTCCGTTATTTCGTATGGTGCTTCAAATATTCCGGCTGTAATGTTACAACAAAGGTCATGCAGGTTATTACAATTTATGTGTGAAGTATTTTGATATATCTGTATAGTAATAAAAAGAATAAGTACCTACCGTTGTTGATTAGAATGTGAATTTTGGGGTATCTTCGCAAAACCTGAGTAGCAAACTCTCTGACAGACTTAAATGATTTCAGATCTAGTTGTAATATGTCAACAGTTCCCGTTGTGATACGAGTAGGGGCTTTCCGAAACTCTTCTACCATCGTCTTGGCTGCTTCTTCGTTCCTCACACCTAGAATAATGTTCATGTCAAGCTGCAGCAGTTTACGCAGAATCTCCTTCCCAATGCCACGTCCTCCGCCTGTAAGGACGACATTGTCACCAGGTCGTCTCACGGTTTCTGTAATTTAATAATTTTGCATGTGCTTTTAAGAGAGTGTATATACACGGTTGTAGCCGAACATTTGGTTGTAAATACTTCATTATGCAGACCTAAGAGGACAAGAGGACTTACTTTTTACATCAAATTTTTTGTGTGGCGTAAGTAATTCGTAGGTGTTCCAGAAGCAAGCATTCAAGATAACCAAAATCGCGTACCACGTCTTTTTAAAAAACCCTCCAATTCCCCCCGACGGAGCTGTCGGCGGAGGCGATTCAGAAGTCATTGTTCAATTCGTTGTTCCGTGTGTTTAATGCTGTAGAATGTAATAAAAAAAACTTTTTCACATGAATATTAACTTAACAAACATATATTTACGATGCCCATATCACAGGAAAACAATTTATCGTTATTATCTAGGTGGCAGCTTTTCCTTATTTTTATTTCGCATTAAGTTCAACCTTCGAAACTACAAATTTTGTTATCGTGTACTTTGTGAAACATCATAACATGTAACAAGTTACGAATACATGTTACACGACCGCCATAGATAAGACTTTTCCAATCAAATACCAAAGGTAATTATTATGCCACTTTACACCAGCAAATTTTACGAATTGTGGTAATTCTGACTCGCAATCTTGCAAAAAAAAGAGATATATCTTATACGCTTTTATTTACGTCAGAACTCAGAACGTCTCTGTAAATATTATGATACGGCAGCTCCGTATCACCTACGCACCTGCCTACCTTATGGCAAGAATGACTTGTGGAATTTCAGAATTTGGAATTGGTTGGTTTAAAAACATTACCAATGTTTTGCTTGTCCTCCCTCCTGACTTCTGACGCTCGTATCCGAACAAAAACTGAAGCAAACATAAAAAGGACGAGAACGGGATAGCCGTAAAATTCGACAGTGGAACGAGAACACATTTATTCACAATACTAACAACCAACGGACAATGCAAACATTTAAAAGGGAGAAGAGATAATTGCCTGTGCTGAATAAATTGCACAAGCAGCCAAGATTCCTGCCCGTCAATAATTCCACCACACAGAAACGAAAACATATTTTTCATTCAATATGTATGCAGGAAAATTACCTTTATAATCTTCATACATGTTTGCCTTCATATAATATTGACTATATATGACCGTCCTTCTTCACATGACTATGGATTCGTGTGTTTCATATATATTATTTATGACGGACATCACATATACAGGAAAATTTCAGGTTTTACAGGGAACTGGAATATGGTCAATGGTGTCTTCACAGTCGTAATATGATTCTGAGTACATACCACCCTAGTTCTTACACTCAGGCAGTCCGTCTAGTCAAAGTCATCATTAAAAATGATGTGGCTTGTGCTAGTTTGTTTTGTATTAGTCAGTTGTGTTGTGGGTAAAACACTGAACAAACTATTTCTGAAGGCTTACTTTACTTTATTCTTGTACGCTCCCAAGTGTGCATGCATTACACAACACACAATAGTGGATAACGTTGTTACGTATGATGCAAGTTTGATTTTCCAAAAACAAAACTTTGCTTCGTGCACTTCTCTTCAACTATCTAACTAGTATATATACATGTGCCGGTTTGGGTTGTGAATTTAAGGAAACTCTGATTTACCTTGGTTAGCTCAAGCCAAAAATAATATTACGTTCTCGACTGTCAAATGTAGCCTGTTGACTGCTGGTGGGTCTGTGGTGTGGAATGTTCTTTTTGTAAAAGTTGATGTGTGTATATGAATACATACATAATATGAAAGAAAAAAAATCAAATTATATGTACCTACATACATGTATGTTTGAACGTGTTGGCAAACGATGTTTGATGGTCTACCTGTATAAGTTGTTGTAGGTAAAGAAGGGAGTAACAGGTAAAAAGTTTTATGGAAGATACCATGATACATGTTTTAGTTCCGAATAAATTATCTACCTGCATGTTTCATGAAACGAATTTTCCTGTGGTAAAGGGAAGATGCGTGACGTTTAGTCCAGTGAAACAATGGTTTTTGAATTGCGAAAAACAACGTACTACATTTGTTGTATGAACAATAAGTGTATTATATTGTTATTCAACTTTTTACTTACGGGATGTGCAACAGCAGCAAAAATGAAGTATCGAAGTCAAAGTATATATCATCAGTAAACTTACTTTGTACATTTACTAACATCAACAATTATAAGTACAATATAGCAGAATTCAGAGGTGCATGCACTATACACACTACACTACTGATGTCCGGACGTGTTGTAGTTGTAGTATACTTTACTACGACTTCGTTTTATAATCATATCTAAACAATGCCTGATTGATGTTAATTAGTTGAAATTGCTTTCTGTTTTTAACATGACATGCATTTCTATTTCTTCGCTTACTATGTTGATTGATTGATAAATGATGTTGTCTTACTTGATTCAGATGGCTAACAGTTGCACTCGTACAACGATGGTAAGTGTTACCATCGAAGTGACACTACTACTGACTACATACGCTTGTACAAACCTGCATAAAATGATTCCTTCCAATTAAAATAATCTACTGTTACGTTCCTTAAGTTCGGACAAACTGACCTTTTATTTATCAGTAGGAAAAATTAAAAAGGAAATGCAACAATTTTACTGAGAAAAATCTCATGACCGTTGTAGCTATATGAAAGGCCCGTTCGATATCTGCGCGTGTGCAACGATACTTGATTTGACTACGTCATTATTTTCCTACCCTGTACATCTGAATATATTCGAGTTATTAAACTTGTTGGATAAAATGTAAAGTTTTAAATCATAGTTCATACATATTTGGTAAGTAGAATGTGGAACGAAATTTTAATGACTAGTACTTATATAGCACAGTACAATTGCTGCTAATAGGAGTGAGCTAGACTATTTAATGAGATTTATTTTTCATATCATCATGCATCAGTGTGAAGCCGCATGCAGTACAGCATGACTCCTGCATTGTATGCTACTTTTAAAACGCCTTCTGTGGCAATTAATTGAATATTGTCCAGCATTTTGCCCTTATACATGTTCGTTGAGTTTTTATAGCAAACGATAACCTTTTAGGTTTTTATTTTCCAGATAAAAGCTCATCTAGAAATATGAATCTTCCAAGGTGGCAAATAATGAGACAAGATGTTTTGGACATCGTGATTTATTAACTTATACTTTACTGGCATTATAGTCACGTCATAAATGAGTAATAGATGAGGCATTATTTTCTCACGATTTATACAATTAAGGATTAATGCGTTTAAATGGATACTGTACAATCACCATTACGCTGATAATATTACATAATATTCTGTTTACTTTAAATGGTATTCGTGAGATGGTCATAAGTAAATATCATGAATCGCATTAACCGTATTCGTTTTAATGCAAACTGATAGTGATAAAGCATGGGAATGACGACTTAAGCCTATATGCCATTGTGTCACGACATGATAAAGCTGTTTTACACTATTCAACAGGCGATGCAGCATCTCGATACAATAATAACACAAACTTCATTTATTCAAGCTGGCTTTTATTGTCATTATATTTATGAGCAATCGCTTACACTTAATAGGGCATGTGTCTGCCCTCAAATAGACGTTTAAAAACCAGGTCGTTTAGAAGAAAAAACAGAATAAATAGACTTGCTTCACTCAGCCAGAATATATATTTTTAAAAAAGTTCAACTAGGAAGAGGAGCAGGTATGATTTCCTCTAGGTACACCTTTAAGTTGCGGAAGATTGTAATAATGGAATAATTGACGCGCAGGTTAATTGTCAAATGTTTACGTGAATGCCATCTTTGACAGTGTCAGTTCCAGTATTTGAAGGTTTACTATTCAATTTGTGATACTGGCACTGGTGCGTACTATCCACACCACAAAAACTCAAAAGTTCTCTTTTTCTGACTTTTAACAAATCTTAAGCTTTTTGGACTTAATCAAACCCCAAATAACCCCAAATCTTGAGCTAAGTAGAAGCTGGATAGTTTTTTGCATTGGTCTCAAAGTAGTAGTAATGAATGATACAGCAATCATGCATGATACACATCGTCATTTAAAGCTACAATTTGGCTGTAAAATAAAAAATTAATTTTCACTTTCAACATCGCAACTAGGTTCATGCAATCATGTGTACCGTTGGTTGATACTTGATACGCATGAACAGATATCCTTGCACAGTGTAAAAACAGCCACTGTAATACAATTTGGGTACTAAAAGGCGCTCTGTGCAAAGCTAGGGCCAGATTGCTTACTTATTCAGGATTCCATCAAGGGTAGAAGTTCAAACTCATATCACATCATCTTATGGTGATCATTTTGATAAATAGTTCTTTCATATGGGGTCTCGTAAAAAATGTGCAAATGACAAATGTGGATTTCAGGCAGGAAAAATCAGTTAAAGGTGGATGAAAGCGCAAGTCCGGTCATGCAAAGTTTTTATTGTGATGTTTTATAAATAGAACTGTCCAGCTTTATTTTGTTGATTATTCGGAATTCGGACTTTTGACATCATCTGTAATTTTATATTTACAAATATGGTAATTGCATATTGTGTAATGCTCGTTATGTAATAAACAATGCCCTGCCGACTTCTGCTGTTCGAAACAAACATGAACAAGTCGATATCTGATATGTTGTTTTGTGTGGTATAGGTATATGTAAATAATGCAAATTTGCGGTTATGAGACAACGCAACGCCTATTTTAGCATAACCTTGTATGATGCAAGTTGGTAATATTGTCTGCAAACATATTCATATTTTATTTTACTCAATATTGCAGTATTGAATAGAATGATTTGGTAAACGTGTAGAGGTGGTCAGCCGAGTTTCTTGATCTCTCTGGAATAATCTTTGCATTTGAAATTATTCGTGATGATGTGTTGACGTAGCATTAGTTATGGTTTATCTTTAGCATTTAAGAAAATACAATTCACGCCAAGGAAAAATGATCGTATCATGTCGTCCCTGTCCGGTGTCATGCTTATGTAATTTTAGAGATATGCACGAGACGCATTGGTATTTTTTCTATAAAGGCAATTGATTTTGTAGTTTTGCATTCAATAAATTTACCATTATATGTAGAATGATTTCATACATTCCATAATATTTATTCGATATTTCACAAGTAGATATACAGACACATGCTTAAAGCATTGTAATTTAACATTCATAAATACATTACGACAGATTTCACTGTTTTCATAATACTACAATAATTTAATTACTCCGATATAATTTAAGCTTACGTTAAAATTCAAAATCGCTTTATGTGCGTTTACATGGTCGTAAAAACTTTGATATAATATATACCTAAAGAACAACTCGACCTCATAAAATACGCAATAAAGTGGATTTATACAACTGTTTTATAGCTAAACTAGTGTAATCTATAAATACTGCGTGTCTATAAAATAAAATAAAATTGCACCTTATGACTTTCAAACCACCTATACCAGGAAGCTACACTACAATTTAGAAAAGTCATGTGAAAGTCGTCAAAAAAGTACTTTTTCAAAAGTAATTTTAAAGTTCTAGCAAGTACGTCAGTAATACTTAATAACGAGAATCGCTCATTAATTTTTATTCATCCTATTTTGATTTTTTTGTCGAAGATTTTTAGTTACTAGTCACTAGAAGATTGATATGTTTTGGCAAGCTTTTACATTTCCATCTGTTTATTTTCACCTGTGTTGATAATCATTTTTCAAGATTAGTCAGTTTCTCCAATTAATTTCTACACTCAAATGTCTACATGTTTCAACTGTGAAGACTTTTACTGTGGAACTGTAAAATATTAGTCGTTGTGTTTTAGGGAAGTAGGAATCAAGGGATTGAATTCTGGTTTATATATTCATAGCTATAGGCATATACGGATTAAAAGAGACAGTAACAATTTGTAATTATATTATATATTTCATGGTTGACTTTCTCGTAATGAAATTGGCACATGAAAATCTCATTTTGGATGACTATTTTGTCCTCTAAAGAGATTCATCTGCTAAATGGTATGGAGCCGTAGGGGATATAAAACTCGTTCTACCGCATCAAAAATGCTTTATATTCCGACCGACGAACAGAAGAAACTTTGGTACTCTGGATATAAAAATGAAAATAAAAATCTGAAATGTATGTACACAAATCACTCATTTTTTACATTTGAATTAGTAATTGCTTATGAATTATTATGAAATTTTTCATAGCTACGACTAAACTACGATTATATATAACAGAGTTTACAATCTATAAGGGATTACACATGTCATACAGTAAAATTAAATATTTTATTTTTTATTACATTTTATTTCATCTGTACAAACTAGGCATATTGAGATACGTGATAATTGTTATTATTATCTATAGCTGATATTTAATATTCTATTCTAAATCACGCTTTGCGTAAGTATTATTATCTTCAGTACTGCTTTGCCAGTTCTGTTAGGTAATATATCGTTTGTATAAATACAATTTAGTATTTTTGTAAACTTCATTATTCCATTTAAAAAGTAGTTGTCGTTTACGTACTGTACATGATATGGCCGTTATATGAATGAAGATTTTTTTTACAAACATGCTTAATATGGAGTGATAATGCAATGCTGTTGAGACAATAATTATTACGAACGCCTCGCTGCTGCGCAGTAAAATTTACCTTTGGCTTGCCTAATACTTTGAAAAATAATAATTAGAAACATGAAGTTTTGATAGTATTGGTGTTTATAGTAAAATTGTAGAATATATTTTGAAGTTATATACCTAATGATGCGTCGTGGTGTGATGTTTACATACATGAGTCGATGTCTGGACGAAGTACCCTCTCTTCTTTTGGAACGCTAACCTAGAACTTGTGTAATGCCTACACTTTTTTACAAGTACTTATTGATAATAGTAATACGGAGACGTTGACGATGATATGGGTGAAGAAGAGGACGACGCATCATAGGCTGCTGATCCCTACGTGTGCTTGAACCACAGACAACTTCTAAGTGCTGCAAGACAAACACAATAAATTATCAGTACAAGTTCTGTACCAGTACTAATGCTGTACAGAATCAGATTAACGTTGGCTACTTACGAGACGATGTAGCGGCAGCATTAAAAATGGCGGCAGAGGAAGGTGTAATCTGAGGTGGTGACATTGTTGCGTAATTTCCGTTAGAATTGTATGCGGAATGAGGAGTGGAGGCATTGGAGCCATAACCAGCCTGCGTTCTAGGAGAAGACCCCGTTGAAGATGAATTTACAGTACCGTTGGTTGCTCCTAAACCTCCATTTCCAATGACACCTGTCCCATTAGCTGTCCCCCTTACTGCACCACCCCCACCCACCGTGTAGTCCTCTAGAAGAAAAAACCTGATCATCAAACATATGGAAATTAGGATATAATGTCAAAAAAATAAATTTTCATGCGTTTGTTATGCGTGCCGCGCATTATTTATACTTATCATGCATGTCAATGTTATCTGCTGGAGTGCACAAAAAGGAGTAAAATAAAAGAGGAAAGAAACACGCTTTTGCGGGAGACTATACAAGTGACAACTTGTTAAGTGAAAACAGGAAAAGCCAAGGGATACTACAAACTTTCCAGCAAAGTTTGATAGGTACGCATATAAATTTCTTCTCAATCTCAACAAGTTTATACACTTACCATCATTCCACTGTGTATTCCCTGTCTCCAGGCCGGTGTACGCATTGAACCCACTCATGTTGTTCGGGACAGCTGGACCAATGCTGCTTGGAGGAAAAATGCACAACACAAACAAAAGGTATAATACAAATACATTCAAAGTATGTAGGTAGACTGATAGATGGAACATTATATACGCATAATACTTCTACACAAAATATGGGTAACTGTTAACCCAGGTCAGGATTCTGTGTTCTCTTTACTCGTTTATGACTACACCGTTTTTAACTTTCATTTTTCTCTGCCGCTGTTCTCCCTCTAAAACCTGCCGGTTTCTTTAAAGGCAACAGAAACGCAACATGCTTTCACCACGCCGTGCCATTTCTGTGACTTACATCTATCCGACAGAAGCATTTTCATGCTTTGTGGATCAAAAAGCTCAAATCACCGGAAAACAAGCAAAAAGGAACCGGGATGAGCAGAAGACAAGAGATAGAGAGGAAACCCGCAACTTGTAGAGAGCAATGGCGAGAAAGTTTTGTAACGGAGTAAAGAAGTATTATGATCACAAAGACGAAAAATGTAAAGAACATTCGTACGGTTATAGGTTTGCGTACTTTTTATGTACGCTTACATATACCACGATTGCAGTGTTTTTGCTTTTCAAATACGTTATAGTAGTAATTTCACTTCAATTTTATAAGGAGGTACTTACAAACATAAACGAATCGACCGGGAGCTCCTTTGCAGAACTGTTTGGATTTGTAGGAGAGCGTGACTTCCACCACGCCGGGAATGTGTCTCGGAGGTGTCTGAACACGAATCGCATGGGATGTGATCAACTATTAATAGAAAACAATAGAAAAACAAAGAAAATGCATCAAATAAGAGTCAAGTTTCTTTGTGAATAGTATAGAATGCTTTTCTTTATATTTGATGTCGCTCTGTATATGTAGGTATATTGTGTAATCTGCTTCTACTGGTTTTCCCGTTTGACTCTACAATTTGTAGATCACTTTACAGAGATAAAAGGAAAGGAACTTTGCTGGGAAGAAGACAGTATAGACATACGGTCATATGCTAAGATCTCCCTTTTCATAGTTTCTATAGTTAGAAGGAGGTTTCAGATATTCTGCAGTGGCATTTTCATCCTAAATATGAAGAAATCAGAGAATATCTTATAATGAAACCTCCTTCTAACTATAGAAACTATGAAAAGGGAGATCTTAGCATATGACCGATAGACAAACTTGGTGGCGTGTGTACTGTTATAAAGTTTTGAGTGAGGCTTAATTAAATTAAACAACCACGACCGACCGAAGCAATGTTTCCATGCTGAGAACAACATTGGGAATCTCGAAACGCTGAAATGGGTGCTATATCGCTGTTGTGCACTATACCATGCCTAATTGACGATAGCGGGAAAGTTTTCAAGAGTCTGAACACGTGAGATAATAATCCATTTTACAGGTTGCTACAACCTGTGTTTCTGTCATGCCGTTATCATACTGGCTAAACACACAACTGGAAGGTAATGAAGCGAATGTAAAGGAAATTAAAAGGTTGGTTGGTGGCAGTTACTTGAAATAACACAATTGACATTAAAAAGAGATACTTTGTTCACTTTTGGCCAACGTAGCTGTACAAATTGAACCTATTACGCTTTGTTTTGTGCTAAGCTTATTTATTTATTTATTTATTTGAGATTACAAGTTAGCGACCTTTCTACAAGGCAATTATACTAACAGGGTAGGTTCAGTTAATGTAATTATGTGTTTTGTATAATATAAAGGCTCTAATATTAATTCAGCGGCAATGTGGGAAAAACCTTACATTGGGAAAGTAAGGGAGAAAAACCACATGCAGTGCATGCCTGATGTACGGCAAATTTATTATAATAAACTTCTTATGTAGTGTGTACCCGTATATTAAGAAATGTTTATAGTCACTGCTTATGGCTTATGCTAGTCTTTTTCTTGTTGCATGTTTATTTACAATAATTTGTCTTACCTCTGACCATACCAACATGGAGCCGAAAACGACCTGGAGTCCATCAAAAAAGTTGTCACCGATTATGATCACTGTGGCACCTCCTGTTGTCCATCCTTCGCTAGGACTAATCGCTTTAATACAAGGAGTCGCTGATGGAACTGGGTAACCTCAATTAAGAAAAATTATGATTGTAGCAACTCATGTTTAAAACGATTTTAAGTGATGAAAATTTAAAAGTACATGAATTCATCAATACATTTGTGTTTTATAACTGCTTATTCATTTCAAACTTTACGACACGTTTAACGAAAGTTTGTTAATTTTTTTAAACTGAGTTTGAGATACGGTATGCACAAATAAGGCGTGCATAACGCTTCATTAATTATTTTTAAGTTAAAAATGTAAATCTCAGTAAATCACATTCAATAACTTTATTTTCAAAATATACCCTAAAGTTCATGTCTCTTGCAACCATACACGTCATTGATAACAGTCATTTGATCATTTGTTTATACTAGCATATTTTTTTAAACCAGCAATGTAACAAGTTTAAGTATTTTACTTATTATATAATGATTCTCATAATCAATTTTATTCAATCATCGTTTTGCTAGTGGCATTAACAAGGTAAAAGCTTTTGAAGAAATAGAAATTTCACGTAATTGTAAAACAACTTAAAATACTAACGTGTTGGAGAACATGCACGTGAAAATGAAGCAACTGTACCTAACAAAACTCAAGAAGACGCTTACAAACTATACAATAAGCGCATACACGCATGTACCCATTCGTCAACTGAAAACGCCGTATTTTTGCTTATTATATCTTCAAAGCTAGCAAGGCTAAAATCGCGTTAGAAAATGGAGAAAATCTTCATATGATTATTTTGCATTATTTTCAGAATACTTTCAAAATTTCAAAGCTCATTATATATCACGTGGCTAATTTTTATAAATCGGAATCTTTCTCTCAAAGTTTTGATAAATTTTAAAGATAAAATTCAGCAGACTGCGAAGCCTAGAATTCATATGAATAGAAATACATTTTTATACTACGTCAGTCATCTGTCCCATCACATCTCACACCTGTTTACCTATTATTACATTAGGGTTATCATTTGACATAGAGGCTGAACTTTTATTTGGTCACCTTCGAAGGGGACTAAAAACGGAGAGTGGGTTTGTACTATGAGAGAATACGGTATGTAAACCAATGCACACATGCCATCAGTCGTGCATTTATTCCAAAGTGCATTTCTCCACACAATGCACCGACTTGCTGTGAATCATCATCAGTCGTCGTCGACAACATCTTCCCTACATGTTAATACCCATGTAAAGCTTGCAGTAGAAAAAGAATGGTGTATGTCGAACTGCTAGCATGTGGAGGGGGAAAAGAAATGAAGGGGTTTCCTATGACTATGTCGTTGAAAACATTTCTATATATTGACGCATCTAGGTTGTGTGTGAGCTTCCACAGCACACGACATGTTTCCTGATATCTTGATTCCGCTGTTACTTGCGATGATGATGTAAGAAGAGCGAAGGAAAATAAAAGTATATATCAATGTACACGGTTACAGGAATTATAACGGAATATCCTACAAGAGCCATCATCACCAACAGGACGGATTGAATAAACTCGTAGTAGTCGTACAAGAAGACAAACTTGATGCGCATACCTACTCACGAGAGTACAAGTGCGGTGGTAGTACTCTATAAAAGTGTGCAAGCGTGTGATTCATAATGATATTATAAGAGACGCGAGAGAAAGAGAGAGAGAGAGATGCATGCACTTGTGCGTCATATAAATGTACAAAGAGATAGTTAGATTGTATATACATAAACGGATGAATGCAGCTAGAGAGAGAGAGAGAAGCATCATAATGAGAAATAGATATATGTAAAAAGTAGAAAAGTAGTAGTATAGAGAAAGAAGGAGGATGGAACATTTGCAGTGGAAGGAAGAAGGGAGAGACAAATCGATGTGCTGGAATTCCCGTGGGAGCCGCCTTTTCCCTTTTCTTCGGGGAATCGCAATGGCCGCTCGGGACTCTGGAATGCCATCATGGGGCTTCTTCCTTTTCCACTTCACTCATCTTCTTTATAAAAAACGTGTTAGCTTTTTAAAGCTATAAGCTTATAGAGAGAAAGTAGGTATATTTGGTTGGAGAATATATAATATGTATGTATCGTAAGCTTTGAAAATGTTACATGCTCGCAATGATATCACTGTAAACAAAAAAGGAGTTTTGATAGTAGGCCGGTTGAAAAATTGTTTTAAAAACTTGCTACACACGGTTGGATCGGATAAGTAGAAAGCGAAATAGATATCAAAGTAGACACATGCATAGGTCTATAATGTGCATACATTTAGTACGTATTTGCTGAACTGTGTAGCATACTGCGTTTTGATTAAAAGCGTTTAATGATACAATATGTCCGTGGAGAAAAAAATCTTAACACCGAAATATACCAACACGAACGGTCGCAAATAGAATTCGGTTTAAGAGAGTAGTGCAATCAGGGAATATATTTATTTATTACGAGATCGAATCTACAAATCTAAAATGCAATTTTAAACATCTCCTTTACACGAAAATGAAACAGGTTTTAAAATAGATTTTAGTTTCGTCAATCATATATCAGTTTTAGAGATGCACAATTTTATTTGCATTTACCACTTCGTTCTGACAGCTTTCTTCATAATTTGTAAGTACGGTGCATTCTGGGAAATGGAGCAACATTTTTTATCGTTGTCTACTTTCTACCCTTCAGACACAGCTATTATGTACGTGTGTAGTATAAGCGTATATAGGTATAGGCTAAACTTTTTCTATTTTGGCCTACTTCAATTCAAGACTGCAAAAGTTTTAGCAACATTTTGTCTGTACAAAAAAACAAAAAACGCATACTACATTTTCTTTCGTCGTTTGTTGATGTAAAGGTGTACATATTTTCAGAGAAACAAATAGCACTACGTCCCGAGTGGCTTGTTTCTGTTTACCGCAGAGAATTGGCTTGTGGAGAATGAATGCATTGCGAACACAGTGAGTGTACTAATTTTCACGCGACTAAATTAGTTTATTCCCTGGTTTGTTCGTTGTCAAAAGGAAAAAACAAAAGGTATACTTGTGTAACTACTTGATTACAATAACAGTAAAGCATGTCTTGGATAATTGGTTTGGAAAACCTCGGTTAAAAAACAAAAGCAAAAGAATAATAATGACTGTTGTCGATGATGTGCCTTCGTATGGTATGCGATACTAATGTTACCTCGCGGAATGGTATTACAGTATATTTTAAAAACACAGATGCAAGTGATGCAACATAAACAAAACGAAAAGGTCAAAGGCACCCGAATATCATTAATTTTACGTTGTAAAAGTACATACCTTCAGAAGGATCAAGTCTCTTGGCTCGGCGTCCGTGTTTGGAGTTGTTATGGACAAACATGTTGTCGGAAACAGCTAGGAGAGGACCTTCCACTGTAACTTGAGTTGAAATTACCACCTGAATAAAGTAATTTTAAAAGACAGAATTAAAATAAACTATATAGATTATGCACACGGCTAAGAACTGAAATATTTAGAAATGTCATAGATGTCTACTTGTCTGTAAAAATACACGTAGCTAAGCTTCAAAAGTTCTTACTCCATTTTTCAATAAAAAACACAAGGGATTATTTTTTAAAGCAAACCAAGTATTTACCAAAATGACTTAAAGAACAGTAGTCTACATTTTATCACCATCTCTCATCAAGCAGGGAAAGAAATGCCACACACAAAGGAAAAATGAGCACAATGTGATCGATTGAATAATGCCTTTTGGTCCATGTTGTAGCAAAAAAAAATCATTTTTCATCATATTAGTCATCTCGACTCCAGCAAGCAAAATCCACACGCAGTCACCGAGTCATTATACCAATAAAGCTTGACTTCCTCCGGCATGCGTCGCCGGCTTAAAATATGCTTAAACTCATCATGTTAGTACAAGGCCCCCTACCAGCAGAACGCATGACTGGAATTCAATTGAATTAAGCCTGAAAGGAGTGTGCCTTCTTAATCTGTTGCATCGGACCAATATTAGTCATAACAAGTGCAACATCGTTCTTTGTTGTTTTTGTCTCACACACATGTCATAGGCTCTACTCTCTACTGGAGATTTAAGTTACATATCAACAAAAATGTTGAACAGAAAGATATTTTTTTGAATATACTAGAAAAATGATTGATTTTAATAAAGAAACAGATGTTATGTTAAAGATGATGAAAGTAAAATTACCAGTCCGTATGTGCATATGTAGTTTTTATTGTTCGTAGAATGGCACAAGCCTGCGCATTAAATCTATACATCTATATCACTTTCCATAAAAAGAACGCCACTTTAAGCCACATATTAATAATTATACGTTCCCTCGAACGTCAGGTACGACATTATGGATACAAGCTAAAAAAAACAATTTGTATTTCCAACAAAAAAAGAAACAAGTTAAACATGCACCCTAATTTTTATACGTTTAGTGTGAAATGCCCATATAATAAAACAGGAAATAAAGTTCAGAGTTGATTATAAACAGAATGTATGTGCCTTAAAATCGACACTAGAGCAGATCTGATATATTTAGGGCCAAAAAAGGTGTGCGTACTGTGATATATGCACTATTTGGATATAAAATACACAGCATAAAGCAGTTGTGTATAACCTAAAATATATAAGTGAAAGTCTCTGCAGGGCACTTGAGACAGGTTTCCGTTTCCGAGATTGGTCTCTAGGCGCCAAGCATTATCACTTGAGAAAGTGTCAAGTGTCTTCGGAGCAACAGCAGAGAGAAGTACAGAAACAGTTGCTGTGTGTAGGTTGCATTATATCGTTACAACTAAAGCTTATATATAAGCACGTTCTCCTTTTGCGTATCCTGGTACTTTGTATATCGTATTGTTCCCTGTACCACTACAGCACATCATCTATCTGCGTTTTTTTACAAACTCGATTTATATGAAGCAACAAGATTATCAATATCAAGTATATTAGCAACGCTACCTTCCACTTGTACTACTGTTAAAATGGCGGTAAACGTTTCCCTATGAGATGTTTTGTCCTGTTGAAAGAGGAATAAAATATATAGACGCAGTAACATGTATCAAGTTAAAATGTACCAAATACGTCCTACAGTATACCTACTTCCATTTTACGCATTGGAATATTTGGTGCAAATGTACTTCTGTATGACATTGAAGCGTATAGGCCATGCCATGCCTATGTGCATGGCAAAAAATCAAGTCTTCAGGGAGTCTTGTCCCAAAGGAACATTTCCCCATGTCGAGAAAATAACCGGGCCATGCCAGTGGATTTCTCGCAGACGTGCAGTTCCTATAGGTATGCATTTGTTTCTACTCAACACAGCTGTATTGTATGTATATGATACTTGCATACCTCGTTAACGTTGTACAAGTTGGAAAAGTGGATGTGCCTATATAGTGCCTGCAGTAAAGCCTGGCTTACAAATAGCCTGCAACATAAGTTTACCGTCTTTCTGTCAGTTCTTCTGGAAGGCATAAAAGGTGAATGGAGAAACGGCAGGAAACCAGGAAGCGATAGCGGAGGAATAATAGGTAAAGAATTATAGTAAAAAAAGAGTTTCTCGATGTTATGTATTCTGGCGTGTTTTGACTTGCATATTGCAAAGAAAATAAAACCAAGCCAAAATATGACCTTAAGGCTTATTGCACCACGAGTTAGCCCTTCGTCACACAACACAATCCTTCGTAGCATTAATATTAAAATGACATAATAATAATGCATAAAGCCGATATCGACAGTGATTTTACGTTTGAGTAGCGACAACTGATAACAGAATTAGAAAGCTGTATTTTGACTTTTTGCTATCAGACCAAAGATATTTTTGGAGAAAAAATTCTCCCCACCCACACCACAACATATTTTGAGTTTAACTTTGAAAAGTACCTTGGGTGAGCACATGTTTCGAATAATGGGATGTTTTGGTTTACCAAATTACCACTAATTTTCTCCCTCGTAAGTCAAATCCGTAAGTGTCAACATGACATTTGTCAGCTTTGAATGTAGAAACAACGTACGGATGTTTTTAAATTAGTGGGTGAATCGAGAAAACCTCTCGTACTTTCCTAAGAAAAATCTAGTTGAATAATAAAATAACTGTAGCTAACTCTGATTTTGGTTGTGATTTGATTTTAAAACTAGAGAAAAAATATTAAAATGTAAGCAACATGTGTACTGATCTACAGACATTTTATGAGATGATGACGATATGGGCAGCTTTTAATGAAATCACAACATCTTACATTACTTCGAACGAACGAGGTGGAACGTACAAGAGCCGCGAGAAGTTACTTTCTCAGGGTAAGAAGAAGGAAGGAAATGCGATGTATTAAAATTTTAGTGTTGTGTAAACATTTCATTGGCTTTTCCTCTTCAGTCAAAATTCTCAAGCTGTTGATAGAATAAAAGTGCATCTCCTCGTCGAAGTTTTCTCCTTGTGCACAGCATGATTATTATTACCATTATCGATGCAACCGGGAAAGTAGCAATGTTGCTGGTGCACTTCGTGTAAACTTCCATTTTATATATCAACACTGCTACTGGTGAATATTTACTTAGCAAAAAAATATTCTTTTTATATTTTTAAGCCATGAATGCCAGAAGGTAAGATGTATACAATTTTGTGGAGGCTGACTACTTGAATGACGTTCTGTATGAATGACTCTAGTTTCTCGGTTGAAGAATGAAGTTTACGAGGCGCAAAGTGGAAAAGGAAGTGTGGAACACGGTCTGACTTTTTGTCACCTAATTAATCACAAACAACACTGCAACCCACCAGTGTTATTGTTAGAAAAATATGCATGAGCAAGTGTGTGCGTGTGTGTGTATGTTTGTGAAACCCTAAATTGTCTAGTGTAACACATTAGAGGACAAAAATAAGGATCAAATCATGCATGGGAAGAAGGGGACCTTTTCGAGAAAAAAAAACCAATGTTACACCCGCATGCATATACCATACCAGTCATATAATGGTACCCTATAACTATATGTATTACACCATGTATTGATATAAGTTGCGTTGGGTGGTTTTGATGAGTAAAGGCTATTATTTCCTGAACAAATATGGTTTTGGTTATTGAAATCGATACGATGACTGTACACAATTTTTGAAACGTGAAGTGTTAGAGGAGAACGTATACAGGCTTAAAATAGGTATCGCTACTAAGTTTGAGAGGAAGGGAGAACAAGAAGACAATCTGAGGGCTGCAACCGATCCTAAAGTATGCAACAACATTTTTGTTAGGTTTAAGCTGTGATGCTAAGCAAGGAAATCCTGGGATGTAAATTTACTGGTACTTCTAGAAAATCACACGGTTTAACTCACACATGTAAAGAAACGTTTGTATGGGACTATTGAATTACACAGGATTTTCCAGATTTCTTTCAGATTGTAGTTACAAAAATATAATATACTGCTGTAGGCAGGTAGAGGAAGGGGAAAATGGATGAAAAAGGTAGTCTATGGCATATGATTTTCCGGTGTGGCATACTGGGCATGACATTGTGTTGTGGTAACGCCGGTAGTGTGCAAATTAAGATACAAAGATACTTTACAGTTTTTTATGAAGAACAGTTGCTTTTTACGGGGAAATTCTAGTTGAAGAAGAACATAGAACGAAACAAAAAACTCATATTTGACTACTGCTCTTCTGGGTTTATTTACAACAATAAAAGAAGTTTTTTGTCGCCTCATTTCGTCACCACACTTGACACTGTATATCAGCTACATTATATAAGGAATAAAGAGAGTGTGACGGAGTTGACACCGCAAAACTGTAATAATTATTATTGCCCGATGGGAGGAAAAAACTCGGTGCAGTACATATGCTCACAGGGAAATAAATAAGTTGGGCTCAAGAGAGCGAGAGTCAGAAGACAAGATGAGACAAACTTTGAAAGTAAAAAAGGAAATGGCGACAGGCAGCACGGAGTATGATGATTTTGAATAAAAACAAAAAAAAACAGAAAGTTTCTTCATACATTTTTTAAGAAAACGAAAACAAGACACAAAGGTATAAGATTACATGCGGAGCTAACTGATGCCTTTTACTATTTTTAAATAGAACTGGTTACGAGTTTGAGGTATTCTACCGAAATCATGAGAACTTGTCAATACAATAGGGGGACAGGTGCATGCTATTGTGCAGAAACACATACACACATAGTAAAGTTACGTAAATTTTGTTGATTTTTTATACAGATTTTATAAAGTACATATATGTAGCATATACATGAGTAACGGTTGACGTTATTTTATTGTTAAACTTTTTGTCTACAATTATACATGTGCCGGCAAATCCTACAACAAAACGCACATGTTAAAGTGTTTCAAAAAATTCTGATTAGATTTTTATTGAAATTTTGGCCATTCTAAGTATAAAAAAATCTAGTGACGTAATGCACAAATTGTTTTACATTAAATCTTATCCACATGCTTGGAACGGTTAACAATATTCTTTAAAAGAATAAGGGATTCGTATAAATTATTTTTTATTTTAACTAGCAGCCCATCTGTCCGCACAACCAAAATGAAAGAATAATAAGGAAGGGTGACTTATCGAGATAAAACCCAGCTTAAACTGAATAACATTCTTGTAATGATAACAATAAGTACATCTATTTTTTGAGGGTGAAATTCATGAAAAAGGAAGCATTCGTGCACGGCGTTCGACTTCCAATTTCCCTATTAGGGCAGACTGCTGGACTAAAATTATTGTAAGTAAATGGAAGGCAGGAAAAGAAAGATATGATACATATTATTTAGAGCATTTCAGTGTGTAAGAACTGTGGTGTGAGAGGCAAGAAACAATAACATTTACGAATGTATGCGGATGCTAATAAATGAGAATTTATGAATGCGAGTTCGGCTTATTACAGCGCACTGGTGGGGAATGGGAAGAGCTAAAAAAGACAAATATTATGACGACGGTAGTTTTTGTAGTGAAGTGACATTTTAACACAAGCGGATTTTCTTTTTCATCCCTTTCGGATTACAGAAATGTCAGATTCAATGAAAAAGATTAGCTCCATTATGGACCAAAAGCTGGCTTGTTGAAAATGTACATTAGGAAGGCATTATTCCCTTGTTCTACGTTTGTTGGGGTGCCGTCACCATCAAAAAGGCGGATTGTTGAATGGTGTATATACATAAAATTGACAACACCAGCGAGCTTAAGCAACTGGTTTCAAAGAAAGAATCTCATCCATTCATCCCTTGTCTATTTATAACGTACTTAAATTTCATCAGCATGCATTACATAATAATAGCCAGAGTTGCTGACCGCGATCGAAGCAAAAGTAAATATAGGCGTACATTTTCTAAAAACTTTCTATATACCATTTTGTTTACTTTAAGACTTATGGGTTTAGAGACGTTTGCTTAACCACATAGTAATTTGCAAGGAAAAAATCTTACCTGGAATCTTCTCATATCTCTAGGATTTCCGGCATTCTTCAAACAGTTTTGATTGCACTTGAGGAAAAATTTTAGGAAGAATCTGCAAAAAAAGGATTTCAACAATCAATAGGTGAATATGTGTATCAAACATTTTATTTGATTTTCCGCATTTCCGAATAGAACCTTTCAAAAAAATTCACTTCTCGTGTAAAATCCACAGGAAAAATTGCGCGGCGATGAAAATTGTACTGTGTACAAGGAACCAAACGAAACATATAACAACGCAGTAGAAATGTGGAATTGCTTTCTCACATACCCCTCTCTAAATTGACGTATCACATATATGAACACATATTTTTACGTAGCTTCATATACGTTTTGGAAGAAACTGATAACCGAGACAATCCAAATCATACACCATTCCTGTCTCAACTTTACCACATCCTATAGCTGTAAGACGCATAGACAAATGAAAGTTAAATCCTTTCTGCTCAACAGCTTTTAATTGCTTCGGATGTCAATACTAAAAGGTATGACAGAAAACTCAAGCTAAAAATATGCATGAAGGTGGCCCTATTTTAATAAGATTTTAATTATGAACCCATGTGAGGTTGAGACTGGAAAAAGCATCACAGAAACTACATACCCATTCCTTGTACTAATTATTGTCAGTTGTGTCAGAAAATTTAATCCATTTGTTGATTTAATTTTTGTCTTCGTAAATAAAGGGAACAATGTCAAATCATATGTGGTATTGGTATTACGCGTAAAAATAATACCCGAGTCCACAGTCCACATATTTAACATTTCTTTCCAGATTAATACTTGCTTTAGGGCTGTCATTGGAACCTTCACTTAATACGTACCTTCCTATAGTTTTATAGCTGGAGAATCAACCATGTACTTTCCCTTTTTATTCTTTTCTTGAGTTTTCCTGAAAAATTCCCTTTGCACAAGGAATCCTTCACTACAACACTTTGTCTCCACTAAAAAGAGTCTCTTCATATATGACACATGCAATACAAACACACGCATGCATACATATACACTTCTCCTTTATTTTACTTTATCTCACTTCAAGCCCCTTCCTTCACCGTGTTTCCACTTGCTGTTGCATGTGTTTGTACATCTCTCGTAAATGTAAGGGAGAAAGAATCCGATAATAAAATGTAAATATACAAAATGGACCTTGCTCTTGTGTGCCTTTCTTTTGTTACGACGTTCTCCTTCTTTTTGGATGAACAGGAGCAAAGAATTGTTGGATGGGGTGATGCGTGGCTTTATATTTTACCGTACGCACGGCATCAGGTTCAATGGTTTCGTTAGGTTATATGATGATGAAGATGGGGGGAAAGCAGAAGGGGAACCGGGAACTCAATGAAAAAATAGAATTGGATATTATGAATTTATCATGTATGTGCATTTCACTTGCCGTCAGAAATGCACCATGTATGTTACTCTACTGGTTCATTTCTCCTTCCCAACTATATGTGCCACGGCCACCAGAGAAATACTATCTTTAGGATTTTAGGTAAGGCATGAATAAAGCAGAAAAAACTGACAACATTTCAGAATCGCCAGACTCATATCTCTTCCTCTCTCTCTCTCTCTCTGTCTCTGTATATGTATTGTCATCAACTTTGCACTTGTCGTTATTTTCATTTAAGACGGGGTAGGGTAGGAAAATTGAAAACTGTTTCGAGATGAAGCAGTTTTCTGTAGTACCAAGTCAAACGTAAGATTATGGGAGAGCTACAGCAAAAACGCTATTTTTTAACTTTGTTTTGTCTTACTGTCAAAATTGACACTTGGTGAACTCACTCTCCTGCTCTGTTTTCTTTTGATATTGAGATATTGGTCATGTAGCAGAATCATATTCATATCAGTAATTTGGCAGCGTTACTCTTTTACTTGCTAGGAAAACGCTTTTGTAGCCAAAAGGACATTGGTCTTATTTACCTTACACTTCAAGCTTTTAAAATTAGATTTTAGTTACATCGAATACATCAAAATGTTAAAAATGAAGTTGAAAAAGTTATTACTGCCAATTTTCACATTGTATCCGTGAAAATTAATGGTTGGGAACAGTGTACATTTAATTTTGTCGTCGCATTGGACCCATCATTCTGTACAAACTTAGGGATTCAAACGTTTATGTACGTACTAATTCGTTCAATATTTTGTGTCACCATTCTCCCATGTAGCGAAAGAAATCCTTTGAGGATCGAATCAAGAGGATGCATGTCCTTCACAACAACAGGTCCCAAGCTTCATTTGTCAAGCGGTGGTATTGGGGTGTACGGTTGTTGTAACCGGATTCATTGCGTATTTTTATTTGCAGGGAAACTTGCCAAAGAATATTAAACCTATCCCAATACCACTGTCAGATACACGCCTTCAATTAAGAAACCATTTAATTGAGAGCGATCGCCGATCGCTTACTTTTTAAAACGTCAAAGTAAAAATTCATTTCGTATGACAAATTTGTACACAATTTGCAATGGAATTTTCCCTAATCATAGTTACAATTCAACCTTTCTAGCTATTACGGTGATGGTAGAGTGCTGTCGACGTTATTACTATATTTAGTTTGTCGAAATGAACTACTAAATAGATTTTTACCACTGCTCCTGCAATAAAGATATATGGTTGGTAACTTCTGCACAGAATCATGCAGTGCATATCACATCACATCATAAAAGTGTTTATGTGTAAAATTCTGCTGATAGATTAAGAATTGCTCATGAGAGAAAAGTGCATCCGATACTGGCATCAGTTTTAAAGGGACGTATTTTTACAAGAACATTTTATTCAAATAGCCCATTTGCCAGAAATCGACCATTTTATATATCTTACCCAATTCTAATTTTACTGTCAAAATTTAGAAAAATGATGAATTTTTCACCATGTCGAGTTGGTGAAAGGTTTCACCTATAATAACTCATCGCGTCGTAAGAGTTTGAATAAAGTCTGGGATTGGTATATACTACAGCACTATCTTTGCATGAAACTTGAAATAGAGAAGAAAAAAGCCAGAATTGTGCATGCCAACTTGAGCCGCTTACATAAGCCCCACCAACAGGGTAAAATGTTATACGATTTTATACGGTTAATCGTAAACACAACAGGCGCCCTATGCAATAGGTAAGTCACTATGTGTCTACAAAAGACGAAATCATGCCGTTGTGCTTTATTCCTTTTGCTCTGAAACAGGCATCAGTAGCAGCATCACCGGGCTACCGGTCGGTCGGTACTCTTTGTCTGTACCCAGTACACATATGACATGATCACGACGATGCTTGTTTGTAGCAGCGGAAAAGTTGGCTAAATGTAATGGAGAATTGAATAATTTAGAATCTTTGAAAGGCGATTTACTATTTGATGAACTGATGATTAAATATTTAATGATTTTTTCTCGTTTCCACTCTCTTTTCCTGTGCCTTTGCATCTGTCTTTCTCTCTCTTCATGCAACCGTCTCTCCTCTTCTTCCTCGTCTCCTTTTCCTATACACGTTGGAGGTTCCTCGCGCCTGATATTTAACTGACTGAGCTCCATGCTCTCTTCTCTCTTCTCTTTCTTTCTCAGCCTCTTCCCTCCTCCATCGTTCTCTCTGTCATACGTGCATTTCATTCAGTCGTCAGTTAGTCGTTCCCTCCATTCATCCATCCATCTAGGCTTTAACTAACTTATCATAGCAGACGTCTGGATGTTGTTATTGTTGTCAGTTGAGCAAGCCAACTCTAAAGTGCATTATATTACACTTTACAAGATTTTCTTTGCATCAATTAAAAAGCATTACTGTCTCAGACGTCAAATAGTACGTTTACAAAGTTCAGTTGATATGCTAAAAAAATTTCGTTATCATAAACTACATTGTGATAACAATTTAGGAAGAAACTCTATCAATACATCGATTACATTTCACGTTATACATCTAATTGACATCTTTGAATTTTTTCAAAATTAAAAATCAGTATTTGATTACTGACCAGTTACTGTGAAGTAATTACGTAAATAAAACGTACATTTTTTGCTGGTGCTTTGTGGAAAAATTATAATCTCCTTATATTTTCACTACAGAAAGAAAAGTTGATACCGCATTGTATGCGCCATTAGAACGTAAGTACTTGTGAATGTACTGTATGTAGCAATATACACACGCATATAATACGCGGTAGTGAGCATACGTCGTTGGGAAAGAACTGGCTTATAAACTTAGATTATGGGATAGTGAAAATGGAATCTACTTAAGAATTCTTTGTAGCGGAAGGAAAGGAAAGAAGGGGAAAATTAGCCGTGATGTAATATAGATTATGCTGCTTCTCTAATTCGCTGAACGAAATAAAAAGTAAATGTTGCTCGTTGAATTAAAGAAAAAAAGAGATGAAGTGGAAAATTGATGCTTATCATCCTTTCCATCATGAGTAGCACGTCATTTTATGCAACCAATTTTAAGTACAAACAGGCGTGTACTGTTTCCTTTCACTTTACTAGAATGATAGGAAAATCCTAGAGACATTAATACAAGAGGCAAGACTCATTGAGTACAGGCTCCCTTTCGTTCTTATCATCATCACTCTGTGAATTTATTTCGTCTTTTGGAAAACGCCAGAAAGTAGAGTTTTTACATGCGCTTTTGTTCTTTCACGTACATATTTCTTTCTGAGCTGGCGCCCTCAAAACTCACAGGTCAATTTCATCAGGAAACTGAAACAGGATGACATTAGGCATTAAGTATCCAATCTGGATTAGATCCGTTCATCAGACAAAAGTAAGTATTGAAGTTCTTCGATAGAATCATGTATTTCTTTGTTTTCTCCCGATTACCACACTCTTGAAGTTTCAACATGTTCCCGCATTTACCACCCATAACAGTAACAATAAGCGTACACGACCCAGCAATCAAAGGCGAAAACGACAACTTGTACGTTCTAGGATCCATGGATGGGCCCATGGAGTTAGATTGGTTTAATATACCAGTTGTGCAATACAGCAACCAGTCAATGAACTATGCAGTGAAAGCCCTATTTATCCCCACAAAATAGCAGAACAACCTGTGCATTTAATTTAACAAAGAAAACCTTTCATACATGTAAAAATGTCTCCCATACTTTCGATGTTGGTTTTGGCAAAACTATCACTTGCATTCTATGTAGCAAGCAACGTAGTTGCACAACGTTCACTTTTCCTCGCAGTACTTTTTCAAATGCAAATGGAATGGTTTTCATCAGACTGGAGAAACCTAAGTAGAAAAAGAATATTAACAAGTCAAGAATCGCGTCGGTGGTCAGTCATCGTCTAAATAATGATTAGAAATACGAGTCTCTCTGTTTCCCTTTCTCTAGAAAAAAAATCAGTTTTCTTTTCAGTTTCACCGCCAACAACATACATACATCTCCATTACTATACGCATTTAAGAGAATAACACTGTGTAAATAAAGTATTCCACGAAAACCAAAGAAAAACGAAAAAAAGTAGAATTTATGAAGCTTCATCAAACTTCTATTATTCGACTTCGTGTCACCCAGCAATCACCATCACAAAACACACAAGGCGCAACGACCAACAAGAATAAGAAGAGTAAACAGTGGGCAAAGATGTGAAATGAAAGAACACATCGTCGTCCGTAGCACGAGAACGGGAAGAAGGGAGCATTTGTAGCTGCATTTGTAGAAATGTCTTTCTGGGAGAACTATATGCCTACCCCTGGAACCATATACTATTGAGAGAACTTCGTATTGTATGCACATATTTCATTATACCTTCATCCGTGAATCACTCTGTTCGTTTAACCGATGAAGATGTGGAATGTGGACAAGAACCGCAGAATGTTATAGATAACGCCTACGTATAAGTATAAACTAACGCCAACAGATCAAACTCTCTAGCTGACGTGTCTATATGAAACTGCACTACCACCACCAGGATAATGTAATGTATGTGGTTTGTATATTTTTGGAGTAAAAAGGTTTCCACAGATTATTGCATTTACACCGTCTTATTGCACGTAGCCGAGCCCAATCTCAATTTCCTGTCATTGTGAAAGCCCCATAAACAAATACATCAGGAGAAAGAAGAAAAGGAAACCCTGATGGTGTGACAGTCGGTATGATAATATTGTAACGTAAGTTGGGATGGGGGATGAAGCAACTGTCTGTCGCTTCGTCCGTCGTCTCTATTTGTATAGAGTGTAGCTGTTGCAGTAATTTAGGAAGTAACAATGAAAAAAATCAAGCAATCAGCCAAACAACCTGTGATGAAATGACGCAATGATGAACCCACACAGATCATCTTCTTTTGTCAGTTGTGGGCGGCAGTGGGTGGCCTAATTCAAATATAATCTGTTTTCGTTATGTAGTAATTGTATTCAATGATGCTATTGTCAACTCTCTTCTATGCTTATTCATTGGGTGATTTGAAATTCGAGACCGCACCGGTAAGGGACGGTATTCAAAAGCCCAACTGGCACGATGCTTTCCCAACACTGCATAATGTAATATTTGCCATTTACGCTCTCTTACATTAACATTGGTATTGTTGCAAATTACACACGTATTATAAAAATGATGACTGGGTATTGGTGGTGAGTCATGATGTGGCATGATGAAAACATGTGAGGTTGGCGCTAACATTTTAAAACTGAGCACCGAGGCCTAAAGTTGATAAATTCAGCTTTACAACGGTAAACAGAATTGCATTCCAGAATCTTGCTGCTTATACGTTTAGTAACACAATGGATACGTCATTAATATGGCAGAAGTAACCTTTGAATTCGTACGGCTTCATGCCTTTCATACAAAACCTTTTTGTCAAAAACTCGTTTTCTTCAATGAACAATATGTGAACCATCATGTGACGATTTCCAATTAGACTAATTAGAATGCATTTGTGTTTCATTTCCATATTTTTAGGTTTGTCACTCTTCATCACTCCTAGTCTAGCTTAGCTGCAGTCGTAATCTAATCAGTAATCAGCAGCGGACAAAAACAGTACCGCATGAAGAATCTGTTGCATTTCGTTTTGCGTGTGGCAGTTATAGAGAAGCGAATGTATTTGTGTTTGTAAGAAACTTCCCATGTCAGACGAAAGCCTTGTGTATCGAAGTGTATTAATATATTACCTTCTGTTTCCCTATTCGCATAGAGCACATGCATGCATGACCTTCTTTCGATGTTCTCCATCCTAATTTCGTACTACAGCTCTACCACCGCAACTCGGAACCTTTCCAAATTTCCATTATTATGCATTTCTGTCAGGCAGGGAAGAACATGTAAATTACATTATTGCTCTTGACTAAGTACCTAATAATTTTAAGAGATACAAGGGTGCGGACAAACGCATTAAGTACATGAAAAATACATGATATCGACGTAGATTATTCCTCCTCCGTTTTTACCTTCTCTTGTTCCGGTAACAACGGGTCTAGGTATAATATTATGTACGTACGTAGTCAACAAAGTAAGCGTGTTGTTGTTGTCGTGTGAGTAGTGGTGTGAGGATGATCCTTGATGTTGTGCACGCACCCTCTGTGTTCTTATTATTGCCACTACCGTTATTACGACATTACCAGGGTCATCAAAGAAGCAATCCACAAAATTAAGAGGTTTCTTGTTGTACATCCGTGTTTCTGGCTAGCATTGTGGCATACCCAAAATATTCTCTTCGCAGCCCCTCTATGATCACACATATGTTTCTTCATCACGAAAAATGGATTGTCAATTTTTACGCGAGTAAAAAAGAATATATTCAAAGCAAGGCAGAAAGAGCATGAAATGACCAGGAAAACGACACATAAAATAGATTCATGCCACACTTTCTCCATTTGCATGGCGCATTTCCCCCACCAACATTTTTGGTCATCGACTGCTCATCATTTTATCGTTATAACCTTATAATATCATTGTAAAAAACGGGATAGACGGCATGTAATGATCACAACGATCATGATGACGGTCATCGCAACGTTGCGTCGTCTCCTTCATTACCATCACAGTGATCATGCAAACTTATAAACTACGAGTGACATGGATGGCACGATTTCTTTGTTTTGATGGGGATGGCATCCTATCTCCCCATTTATTATTTTTCCAAACTTCATTTCATAGAATAGATAAATTGTGCTTTTCATATTTAATAACGTTGATGGTGACACGCATCAACGATAATATTCCAACTTATCGACAGATCTAAACTTCCGAGACGAATATTATATACCATCAGATATTACAAGCATATCATTTTCGAAACTTGTGTATACGTTTGGATGTACTTTCCTAGCATAGTATTAAAATTATTTTTCCAACTCCTAAATTACTAGAACGTATACAAGGCATGACGTTACATCGTTTTTGCGAGGAAAGTCATTTACCATACAACCACCATAAGAAATGTACGTGTTTGGTTACTTTTATTTGTAAACGAAATAAGTACGTACGACCAAAACGCGACTTTATTTTCATTTGGCATGCTGAACTCCTCGTGGCTCCGATAATATGCAACTTACGTATGTATCCCTTCCTGTATGCATCATTGCTTTTACCCATCCGTATCATTGCTAATGGGAAGCGTGGAAAATTGTAGCCTACGGAAATTGTGGCGTTTTCCCCTTCAGAAAATACGTAGATATTTCTAAAACAAAGTTTATGTAGCATTGTAGTTGCGTAAAACATGCACATTTTTCTGATGCGACGGTATATGCACACAAACGCAAGCAAAAAATGCATGATTTTGATCTATATATTATGTACTTACAACTTTTCACTGAACTATTTTTAATCTGCTAAAAATTTACAGGTTAAAGTTGTATTTGTTTCTTATTTTTACTCCTCACTCCTATCAACAATCTGAATATCTGATTTGTTGCAAAATATTACAACAGCTGCTTTCCTTTGGTATCGCCGATATCTAGGATCAACTCCAACGAAACTAAACCCCCTTGCTAAATATGTTAAAAACTGACTGCTTGCGACCGAACTTGTACCCTAGCGGTAAACAATTACTTCAAACGTACCACACAATGCCCAGCTACCTGTCACACGTTGGCCACAAGTTCAAACGAGCTTTTTATTTCATCCTTTCAAAACAAAACGGTAGTGAACTGAAGGGCACTTGTAATTGATGAATTGAAGTGGCATTTTTAATGTCCATACACATAAATGATGAATGATGCTGTATTTTGGATGAGCACCATTGTTTCTTTATTATTTTGCCAGCGAGGGATGAGCTCACACTTGTTCAAAAAGAAAGCTCATCTGTTGTTTTAAATGCATCTACAAAACATAAAGTGCCCATAAAAAGAGCCTCTAGCCCTTAAGCATCCTTCTGTCTGCCCATATGGACATATGAAAGCGATACTGGAAACAAGGAGGAAGCATAATGAATGAATGAATGAATACAAGTCCCATAAAATGAGGGAATGAATGAAAAGGAAAGGGTGACGAAAAAACTGGGATGACGTGGAGAGTAAAACAAACTAACAAGCAACCTGCTGCTACGCTTATTACTATTCGACTACACAAGTATATATCATATACTCTTCAACATCACCAGTAAATAAAGCCATGATATACATATATGCACATACAGACGCATACAAACAAGCAATATGAAAATAGAATTACCCCTCCTCTCTCTATTTCTCTCTTTATCAAAATAGGCACATACCTACTTGCTAGGAACCTCAAAATCAGACCGCCGGGCATGAGCAAAATACTGGTTGGTGTAAGCTCAGCTTATCTGTGTAATGCCAACAATAACACAGAAGCTTACCACCAGGACTTGTGTATATGCTATTTTTTGTAAAAGTATTATCCCGGCATTAAAACAAATGAATAAAATTTTCACTGTTTACGTCCCTCAGAATGCAATGCTGTTAGTTGGTGTGTCAGTAATATTGTATGCGAGAGCAAATGTGCACACAGAAAAATGTTAATGTAGTTATAGTGGCTTATACGCACGTTTAGGTAGTATTTCAATTATTTCATGTGCATCGTATATATAAGGCAGTCTTGCATTTACGTGTAGAGCACATAGCCCAGAGATGAACACATGGTCCATTTTTTGTCAAGAATGAAGTGCCCATATGGGTAAATGAAATCACCATTTCCTTTTGTTCCCTATCGAACATTAAGGAGAAACCCTTCTCGTAGAATACAGGGGATATAAATGGTATGCATTATGGTGTTGTGCTAAAGGCCATTCACTGACGCTAGAAAACAGAATGGAGGAAGCCTGTCCGGAAAAGAATGAAATATAAATATTCTAAATGAATGGAGAACACAAAAAGGCTGAATGTTGAAGTTTGATATCGTATTGTGATACGGAATTGATCTACTATCTGTAAAGGTGCCCCGTGTATAGAGTGTCCTTTTTGACCATGAAATATGAATGGGTGCAAACTGAAGTATTGGGTGCAGGAGTAGGCAGTAGTAAGCTTTTATTTGTTCATTTTTTGAATTCTACTTGTTACAAGCGTCGAGAAGCAGATAATGTGCGTTTTATCTTTTCTATTTAACCACATTTTTATTCTTTCCACACAATGCGAAAGCCTTTTCTAAACTTATTCAACTCAAAAAGGGACAGATTTATGTAGTGTGATAGATGGACTACCACCAGAGATCGAACATGTGAAACAATACAAAATGTTTACGGAGTTCGGTGAAACATTGATTTTCTAGATTTTGGTCTGGTCAATAACTTGTTGCAAAAAGGCACATCTGATGAAGATGACCTGCATTTTTGGGTTCTCCACCACTTTTCCTTCTTCTAACCGCAAGTTTTATATGACTGAAAAGCAACTCGCACAAACGATAACACCATTTTGATTATCAATCTTGATCTCTATCAGTCACTAGCTGATAGCAGTTGAAAAGGAAACCCTCTCGACCACAACTGCAACTGGTACTTTTGTTGTTGTGTGGTAGGAAATGTGCAAAAAACAAAGTGACAGCTTGTTGTACATACGAAGGCAAGAGGAAAAACACGTGTTTCTCTTTTTAAAGACTACTAGTAGTACTACGTACTGGAATATATAACAGAACAGTTGGTCATTGGGAATATGTTGCACTTAACTTATACTTGTACTACTTGGAACAAAAAATGATACGTATATGCTATAAGGTACTCATTCACAATCAAGGAGTTCATTATATGCATTTAGACAAACATTGTGCAGTACTTTTAAAACTGTTCTTTAGTGACTTGACATTGTTGACATGTCTCTTGTTCTTGCAAACGATTAGCGGCCTTTGAATCTAGTAAAATAGCAGGCCAGCAAACTGTACAAAATATGAATTTCGTATTTATTCTACCCGATGTCACCATTTTCTGTAAAGAATTGTCATTATTCTGAATTTGAAAGTGTAACATTTGGCGTATTAAAAAATCACTTGATCCAGCCACTCGTTTTTTACACGAAACACAAAACAATAATGACGTTGTGTCATTAGCGTACAAGCTGGATGGATACAAAGCGAACAACACAACCTATAACACAAACCTTACATATACCATGTAGCACGTACGTGTGGGGTTCGTGTGCGGCGGGGAGCTGTTACTGGCACGACACTACAGGGCTGAAGTGTGTAGGGTACAACAGTTGACCAGGAAACGAAACACCCTTCATCACATATCATATTAACATCGGTTTTTTTACAATAGCACTACTTGTTCTTCATAGCGTAGAGGGTACATTTTAACAGGCCGAATTAAATTAAATGGACAATGACTTTCGATTTTGGAAGGGCACGAGACAGGAACAGAAGGCAACCTCACCATGATCCATACGTCGTTGAATAAATGACGTAGAGTTGATGATCGAGTTTGTTTCATTTATTTTCTCGACTTCATGAAAGAAGCGAAAGGCGATAATAATAGTAAAAAACTCAGTCCGAGTGCAGCAATACTACCCCGAGCAAACGTACAGTTGCAGAAGAGTATTGTGCATGCACAGTATCATAATAACAATAAAAATGCCTTTTTTCTTTCATCATTCAGTGATTGCCATTATTATGACAATCACCATTATTGTTATTGTTCAAACAGCAGTTTGCAATGGATATGCCTCTTTCAATAATTGAGTGTTGGACAGACGAGGCATGACCATTATCAATAAAAAATGTAGAAAGTATCAAAAGACCTGTCTCAAAAAACCAAGTACACAAAAGTAGGGAAGAACGCTTATAATTGGCACAAAAAAACGGGCCAGAAAAGCAGACATACTGGCACAAGGGAAATATAATGAGGAACACAACACCTAGAAAACAAGTCTCTATTCTTTTAAAGCGTGCCTTGTTTATAGAAAAGAGAAACAAACATTATACTTGCTACTTTTTATGACGACCATGCCATATGTTCTGGTTTCGCAGCTTGCAGTTATTTTTGTTTTGAATGGTACACACGTCATGCGCATATAAAATTAAATCAAATGCTGATGATGAGTTGATACCAAAAACAAAAAATAAACAAGGGAGCACAACTGTTTTTTATGCAAGTTTAAATTTCCCCATACAGGTGTTCATTTTGTAAGAGTCCTCCAATTCCAAATATATTCGTAACTTTTTACCAGCACAAGTTACCCAAATGATTCAATTTCCTGGCTAATAAACATTTTTTCCAGCAGAAGTACTCAATTTATGCTACACTGTTTGACATTGGGGTTTTCTGCAGTGATAGAACAATGATTACCTTTCTGATTTTTACGGATTACTACACAGCTTTTATAGGAGGGATTTTATATTTTAGAGTAAGTTTATTTTCGCAACAGTTGTTGCTACTTTTGTCTGTATAGAAGTTGGGTAGAGAAATTCGAAGCCCTACAGGAAATACGGGGAGGGGGGATATATAGATATACCCAAAGGAAAAGGATAGTTTTACGTTTTTATAAGAGGTGAACGTGTAAAAACAAGTCAAGTGAAAGTGTAGCAAGCAGAAGCACTCGTCAAGGCCGTACTCAAGTCTTCCCAGAGGAACGATCTTCAAACGGCTTTTTGGCTTTACCACCGCCACCACTACTAGCACCACACCAGCTTTTGCTGCTGCGTTGCTGACTATGCTTGTTTAACGGGAATTGGAGAAAAAGTGATAGTGATGATGGATATAGGAACAGAAGCTTATAGGCATGCATACGTAGGGTTTTCTATAAATGTATTCTACAATATATAGTTGGGTTGTTGTACATATACATCCCTTTTCCTGTACTTTCTCTCTGGAGAAACTCTTGTTCCTTGATGGCGGCACGCTTTCCACATCTCTCTAAGGACTCATGATGATGATCATGATTTCGCAGCCCGATCCGGAATCTGAATGAGTGATAGTGATGAGTGAAGGAAAACCAGATACTTGTATCTAAAAACAGCAACAGTGTTAGCAACAGAAGCAAAAGATCATTTTGTTTATCTTTATCGGATGTCTTTGTAGTTACATTTGAACCGAAAAAAATCTTGAGGGTTACCCAAGGTATCGTACCCCATGACTTTTTAAACTGAAGACTGCAGGTGCTCACGTAGGAAAAGCAATGTGTTAATATTCCTAGGTAGCTTTCGTGATCTATTGGGCTGTTGCACGTTCGAATTTGAAATAAGAAGCACCCCATGTAATATAATAATAACAAATTTGTGAGGCATTTAAAGTCAGATACACTATTTATTTCTACAGAATAACATGTCTAAATCACAGGTTATGCAATTTTGAATAATGAACATCATCGGCTGGGAAAGCAACTCAAACCCGACTTACCTACCAACTACACCGTGATACTCGCTTTCTTTCATAGTACTTTCGAGGCGAAATAATTGCATTTTAAAAGAAAGCGGTTTGCGGTTGAAATATAAAAAACAACTTCTTTGTTTGCATAACTGATGTACTCTCTCGAAAACAAAGCACGACATGTGTGTGTACTTTGTGTAATAATAATGCAGCCAGCAGTAATAATAAAACTTGTCTGCTCTACAACTAGTACTTACTAACTTTATTTTTCATACAAATAATACAAAAATAGCTTGAGACGATAAAAAACACCAGGTAAGTAGACTTGTATACGCTCACACGCGTTTAAATTCATTCGTATCGTGTTTACTACGAAAACACAACAACATGACGCAGTACTTTTTTCTCTTCACTTCTCCTTTCATTCCCTTGATGATGTTTATATATTCATTCTAAAGTCACTGTAATCACATGTTAACTCAAAAGAGGAAGCATCAAATAAAATTTCAATTTCCATAAAAGACTTGAGAAAATTCCCCTTTCAAAACAAACTGCTATATTGTGTTACACACTTCTTTCCTTTGTGTCTGTATGATGCTCAAAGAAGGGCTACATTCATCTTTGAAAGACCAAAAAAACCTTCGACAGAACAGCATATGGAACATGGCGAATACAATAATAGCACGCACATTCAAACCTGATACAATTTTTCTCTTTGTGTCAGCCAATAAGTATAATATCCACAAGTACATTATATTTTCTCCCGTTTACTCTCTCGTCAAGATCACGTCTAATCGTAAGTCTGCATACAATGAAGGGAAAGTAAACGTGATTTTCATGCCAGCAGCAGCCGGAGTACATTTGACAAATCTATTCATATTAGGTCAGTTGATGCAAATCTAGCGCTTATATATTATGTTGTATGTACCACCGGCACATTATATTGCAAAATGACATTACTTAAGGTATTCCCTTATGCCTATTCGCTTTTCTTATGCTTTCATTTCGTTACCTGTGTGTTGGGAAAGCAAAAGAATGGAAGAAGAAGAAGAAAGGTAAAGCAGCAACAAACAATAAGAGTCAAGAGACCTGTAGTACTCCACAAAGAGTAAGAGGAGGAAGCAAAAGGAGAAAATGAAAAGGTAGGATGCAAATAAATAGGTATTACTACTATGGCACGCACGTTATTCTTATAAGCTTTCATTTACATATGCACAAGTAGCTTTCCTTAAATTTTCCCTTGTTCTTCCAGTAACATCTCTGTGCATTTATTTTCCTTACTTGCGTTGCGTTTGGGGCTTTCTCTCTCTATCATTACACTCTCCATGAAAAATGGACGAGATCTTTTGTTCCCAATTTGAAATTTTCATGTGGCTTGCTGCATTTTAATTTTACTTTGAATTTCCCAAAACACGACATATACTCGCATCGTAACTGTATTTACAATCTATATAGAGACAAAAGGTGAATGGAATCGTCCAACAATGAAGTACATGCAAGAAGTAAAAGTGAGAAAGTGGAATGTTTTCTTAAATTGGTCGCTTTAGAGCTAAGTTAGGTTGTGACATAGGTCTTGTCATAGCAGTAGAAGTATGCATTCTGTAAGGGTATTCTAGAGAAGGCGTACAGTCGCAATAAGATGGAATAATAATAAAAAGGAAAATTGTTTCTAATTCACAACATACAGCCCACAATGCTATTCTGCTTCTTCTAAAAAATAAAGAAAAAATTCTTTTTTTTACCTTAACAGCGTAAGTGCAGTACACAATATATATTTTTGTACATTTTGGGAGTGAGTGAGAAAATGAAAGGGGAAAAGAATAGAATTCCGAGCATAATATACTTATCGCGACGTTGTACGGTGCAGTTCAAATACGTACATTATGGAAGGTTATAAGAAAAAGTAGAATTATACTTGGTTTCCTACACAAAATTCAGAATTCACTACTGCCTGTATGAGTTTCTATTACCAAACTACTCTAAGGGTAGCAGTTGAGTGCCTATGTTTTTGTGAGGACAGACATTATGCAAAATAAGGGACAATAAAAATGTCAGAAAAATCCCCAACGGCTTCATTTCCGGAGTGAATAAAGAAATTGCATAATTGAGTAGCAAATAATATGTTTAGTTTAAAATGCATTACATTACATTACATCTTACACTTCAGATAGAGTGGGCGCGCGCACAGACGTAAAATGGTTTTACTAAAAAAACGAAACGAATACCTATATGCAAAGGGTAAGAGGAAAAGTGAAGAAAAAATTATTCCAAGAAAGGGTCATAATAACAATGCATTACTCATTGAATTTCATCTTAGACGTAGATGTTGCGACAAAAACACGAATATAAGACACTCAAACGAAACGAATGAAGTGCATCCATAGGTGTTTTGCACATTTGTAAACGAGCAAACGCAACATATTTATCTATTTTACATTCAACATTTTTATAAAAGTACTAATTATTGAAGGACAAATGACAAATGGACAAAATATAACTGTTTTTTCTCCAAGATGTGTTATGCTCACGGCAAAGCACAGTACACCAAAAACTGCTTGGATCGTCAAACTTTTCTCCTGGTTCGTAGTAGTATTTCTGCCAAAACATCTTACTCGTTGCATCAAAAATTTGAATTTATAAAGGAACACAATGAAGAAAAGTGCAAGGCAACCTTTATCCCTCACTTCTCCCAAATCCAAGCCTTTACCTTTTCGTCTGATTATCCCTTACACGAAAGACAAATGAGCTGTTCTTGAGTGAATATTGTTGTACGTTCTGCAATATAATGAATGCAAGCAGTTCATTTCCAACAAATCTACTTGCATCGTCTCTCTCAAACCCCACTTTGTATTGTGACTCCACTGCCGCGGTACAAAACCACTGTATTAAATATCGTGAACCTAGCAGCAGCAGAGGCGTACAGTGCTGCATAAAGCAGAAAAAGTCTACAAATTTTTTAAGACCTCTTCTTATTCTCTTCTTCTTCCTTCTCACAAGTCTTTCAATATTCATGCATAAGAGCGTGTTTTTTTTAGAAAGAAATAGGCTACATGAATGTATTACACACATACATTCCCCTGCATTCGTACTCTCCCTTCCACCACCACTAGTAGCAACATCAGTAGTAGTAGCATTATATAACCAAAAATAAGAGCTTCTTATAATAGAGTGTTCTATATGTATATATATCTATTCCTAATGCATATTTTTCATATTATATAAGAGTTTCAAAAACTTTTAGCAGTTTTTTGGGCGACAGTGGCAGCAGCAACAGAAAAAGAGGGAAGAGAGTGAGGAGGAAGAAAAAAAAGAGAGGGGACGACGGAACGGGAGAGAGCGGAAGCAAAAAGCCAGAAAGGAAGGAAGAAACTAGGAAATCGTATAATAACTATTGCCTTTCTACTGTTACTTCCACTACTGTTTATGTTGGGGGACGAGTATGATGATGTACTTATTATAAAGTTGAGTGGAGAAATGCAGTAAACGGGCAGAGTAAGGAGCAGAGAGGAGGAAAAAGGAAACATGGATGGTAGGAGAGAGAGAGAGAAATGTGAAAACATGAAACGTTAACGCTTTATATATTACTGCACACTGCATGCATACTACATTCATGTGTATTTTGTACGTGCGGTGCGTAAACCTATTCAGATAACTGTTTCTCCTCACTTTTATTTTATTTTATCGTGGAGGATGGTGAATGGATATTATGAGAAGGAGGAAGTAAAAGCAAGCATACCGACGACGTTCGTATACATACACACAGACACGTTTTTTTAAGTTTTGGACCAAGTTGTGAGGCAAATAATGTACTGAGCTTAGGCCTTCCATATATTTCGTATAATACTGCCTTGTGTGCGTTCGTGTCTCTTTCTGTGTGCTCTCTGTCTTCTTTTATGCAATAAAACATCCCTAACCTTGCTTGAAAAGCAAAGTAAAGCGAGCAGACAAGTCAAAGCAAAGCGACAGAAAATAGAGAGGAGAGAGAAGCTGTGTACCGGAGTATATGTGAATAGCTATAGCTATATGGAGGTAGATGGTAGGTAAAAGCGTGTAGTTACATAGGTATGTATATAGCGAGATCCACAGAGAGAAGTGAAGAAAGTCCCGAGAGACCTTGCCCCCTCCCACAGGAGAAATCAATACCTGTGGGACTACAGTCGAACCAATCCCGACTCCCAACAAAATTACAAAGTTTGCACACCGACAGACCACGATCGACCAAAAAACTTTACTGGTGAATACTGGAAGGAAAAATAGATGTGAAAGCACCAAAATAATAATACATGCTTGCATATGTATGCATTAGGGTTTGATTGCATCTTTTTTTTATTCTTTGATTTTTTTATGCAATAATTTCAATTTTACCAACGTGAAATTGTATCTATGACACACTGTGGAGAAAGGTGTATATATGTGGATAAAAATACTTCATATAACAAATACCGTGTCAATAAAGATAATTATTATTAGGGCCAATATTAAAATGTTGATTTCAAATTTTAAAAAATCTAATGTACTTATTCAATCAAAGAAAATTTCAACGTGTCGCAATGATATTTCACTGGAAATTTTACATTATTCTAATAGATTAATTCAAATACTTAAAAGAATAAATAAATAAGAATAAATTGCATTTTAATATCCTGAAAATTTTCAAGTTTGCCTTTCTAGTTGGTATAAATAAACCACACGACACCACAAAGTTGTCCGCAATGCACCTTGTTTGGTCACGTCGCAATAGATGACATCAAACAAAAATGTCAACTTTTCTCATAAAAGTTTTTCTTGGGTCCATCATTGCATACAACTTAGCCCACTTGAAATTCATCCGAGTGTATGTACATATTTTATGGACGTCGCCACGTGCCATTTCATTCAGTAACGTTGCAAATTTACCCGTCAACTTTATCCTAAAAGCTTCTTACGCACCAGATTACTCTTTATTGCATTTTTGCAAGTTGTTACTGATGCAGTTTAACTTCCTCCCTCATCTTTCTCTTTTCTCTAGAGCCAGTCCCTGATAAACTTGCTGCCTACATAGTTTTCTTGTTGCTGATGCCCTTACAATCTATGTTTATTTATTCGAGCAAACGTAAACATAGCCCAACTCTACAGCACGTAACCGGGTAATATTTATTACATATAATTTAATATCTGGCCTTACTCTACTTTACGTTAACGTAAAACATACCACCTCTAGATCCACCACACCGTTTTATGCCTTTACCCTGGATGAAAGGTGTACCAAGTAAATGTAGTGTCTTCCATAAACGCATGTTTTATATTACCTATGTATATAAAAGCATTAAATCCCAATTCTCAAAGGATTTTTCACACTTGGGAATAATTCCACGGGTTTTGTTTTTCCCTGCGAATGTGTGTGTGTGTTAAGTGAATGGAGTGTGTACTTGAAAGTTGTTTTGCGTACGATAGAATGTATATATTACATAATGAATATATTTTATACCTATTGCAGTTTGCTCTGTTTGCAGAAAACGAATGTGCACTTTTAATTGATTTATCTTCTCTTGAGCCCCTCTTAGCGTCGTGCTTCTGACAGCATACTTGTGCGTTGCGGCTGTGTGTACCATCCAATTTATCAGTGCAACGCAAGTATACATTGTCTTATACTAAATATTTGTGCATAGAGTCCCGCAACATAATAATGGTGCTAGCTTGTGACGATTATAATAGCGCATTCGAGTCTTTCTTCATTTTAGGTTGACACTGCCTAACTAGAATCCTTTTTGCATCTGTGAATTTGCTGTTTATAGTATCTACAGCCCTGCCCCTGCATGTGCCTATGTAACCCCAACACTTCATTTTTTTCAAAGAGAATTGCAGTGACAACGTGACCACAAAATAACACAACATAGTGTATTCATTCGAACCTTTTTGTTTTGGATAAGGGCAATGCTCTATAATTCTCAATGGTGTGCTAGAAAGCCCACGTAAATGTATGCCGCCCGCTATCCCGCCAGAACCGTACTCTCTTGCTGATATGCGGTCAAGGTTAAGGCCGACTCTGTGAAAGTTTAACTTAAAGAGTTTTGTTGAATGAAGAAAATACCGTGAAAACGGGTATCACACCGAAACAGAGAGAGGGGAAGAAACATGCCACAGGGCTCATTCATTCTGCAAATAGTGGGAGAGAAAGGAAAGAAGAAAAAATAAACGAAAATAACATTTTCTTCTCTTTTCTGAAAAAGAAACACGAGAGGATACCGAAATGACGTTTGTGGCGTATGCCTCAAAAAAGGTGAAATCATGCACGGATAGATGGACAAGGAGATATGAATGAAAATTTACATTTTCGTTCTTTAGAATATAGTAGGGTTGCTTCTGAAGTTTGAGACAATGAAGATTTACGATTTGTATGGCATGTAAATAAAGGAGATGTTTACACGAAGGGCGAATATTACGTTAAGTTTTCTTTTTTTTCTGTTTGAGATGCTGCTGCTACACTATCTTATTCATATGGCTCAGTTAAGTAAAAATCAACAGCATTTGTAATTTCAATTGAAGTTTATACTAAATTAGTATACCTGCATAGATATACTTCAAAGTTGAAAAGAAATCATTGGTATTCCTTTTCAAAACTACTTATTTAAGTAGATTACATATTTACATATTTATTTTATAGTTCAACTCTGTCCCATTTGAATTAAGCCAGCAATAAGAGGCATAATTACAAATTGAATCACAAAAAAATTGTTAACTTTCTCCATGTTTTCTTGGCACGACTAATTTTTACAGACTATTTTTTCACTGCATGCAAACTTTTACTAATGTAAAATAGCTTTTAGTTGGTAAATCTAACATGTACCCCAGAAACAGCAACATTTGTTGCTCGCGTTGGAAGGGTGGATTTAAATCGTCTTAATGCTCTAAAGCCATTAAGCATGGTGTTGGAGATGGCAGAGATGCGGCGGATGGTACGACGGGAAACCGATTAGCATTATCTAAAAATCTTGCATTGAAAAACTCATTTGAAAGGCCCACTCGATTCTTCCACACAATTTTCTAATCTTTAAGTGTGATCTCCTCGATTACTTTTTTATTCAAAAATTTTCTCTGTAATGGCCCTACAAACGAAATGCGACCACCGCACCGCGCCGTCCGCCACAACTAATGATACACCACCCCTGATCTGCTTGTAGCTGTAGTAGTAGTAGTAGTGTGTGGCTTACAACAATTAGTAAGAAAACGTCACGCTGAAAACACAAATTGTTGATACCAAAAGCCCACTGATGATGTGCACAAACAGATGCAAATGAATAAAACAAAACACACATTCAAAAGAATACCAACATTCATTTTTAAAATGACATAAGTCATACATATAAATGACAAAGACGAACCCACACAATAATGTGGGATCCTCCTCTTCCCTATTATGCTTTTCCCTGTTTAACTTTCATTTACCTTTATTAAACGTAAAAGGCTTCCTTAATAACAATAGTTTTAATTTTCATGATCGTCATCAAGCATTCATTTCAAAAATATATATCTCAAAATTCATAGTACAGCTACATACACAACAAAAAGAGTTGAGGTACGATACCAAAAATCGAACATTTGTGCAAGTAGACATACGCGTGTAGTAACAAGCATATATGTATAAAGTGTGCGTAATCTTCGTTGGCTGTCACTTAAAACCTAGACGTTGTTGATTTTTAAAAATACCGAACGAATATTCGTTCTAGACACACATATGAAACCTATTTACTGGCTCCCTCTCGAAACCCCTTTTCAGTTTACTTTTCTTACTTTGCCGTTTTCCAACTTCACTCTGTTCGTATAAACGTCATTGTACTTTGAGATGAAAAACATTTACTTGTTCGTTTGCTATATACACAGTTTTGTTTCTGGTGGGTGTGTAGATAGATGTATGATATAAAAGAGCGTACCACCACAAAGTTGTATTCTCTTTGTATTTTGATACCACGACGGCTGATGCTGTTTCTTTTCCCAATTCCGGCTATCACTGTACACGAAGCGTGATACTATGCAAGAGACACTTTGCGATGCACAAAATAAAAAAGATAGAGTGAGCTGGGATAAATATGCAACATGATATGTCGTATAGGAGTGTATATCTAATAGAGACGACGAAGACGACAGCAACGATGAACCAAGACTCATTTGCATAATGGGGAAACCATTAAGGGGAGATGGCAAAATAGAATGAATGAAGAAGGAATGAACGGCAAGTCGAGTACGAAACAACGGGAAAACGAGAGCGTCATCTCATCATCATTTTTAACCAAACCACTGTATGCATTTACTGGTGTATAGAGTTTTGGTAACGCTCATCCAAGGCATGGTATAAATGTGTCGAAGTTTTATATCAAAATCATCGAAAGCAGAGACAGCAAAATAGAAAAATGCATGGGAGATGTAGATAGAACAAAAAACGAAAAGACGTTGAACGGTGATACGATGCATGATGACGACGAAAGTGTTGTATTGTAAGAGAAAAATTGTATAAAGGGGTAAAACCGTCATTGTACAATTAGTGCTGTGGTGTAGCACGTTTTTTTTAATCAAAGGTATATCCATATATGGCACGCAAGCAATAAGACAATACAATAGCTACACAAGGGATGCGAAAGGTTTTTTTTCTTTTTGCGATGAAATTAGGAAAGTTAGCGGGTACTTACCTGTCGATAATAACAGGATCGGAAGGTGTTTCATTACGGTTACCACAACTCTTTTTGTCACAACATCGACTACACATTACTTCATGTGTTAGGAGGACTCTGCACATTTCCGGATTTTTGTCTTGACCTTCGTACATAATTGCCTGGAAAAGATAGACGAGTGATTTAGTGAAAGGAAGAAAAATGTTGTTTTGTGAACTTGTATGCATAATTAAGTAGTACGTATAAGAGTAAACGGTACTTTAGCAGCCCATTTGATTGCTTATTTTGACTGGAGACGTTGCAAGACTACTGTTGCTACAAACGTAGCACACGTAATTCGTTCAATGGTATATAGAATGGTACAAGGAAAGAGGGCAAGAATGCTTTTTGCACCCACGCAGACCTTTTGGGGAGCAGTAATCTAAAATGTAAAGAGAGATGCTGCGGTGTTATATGGCTTCAGCAGCGGTGCGGAGAAGAAGGGAACAGTCTACTTTAAGTAATCTTATTATGGTCTCTCCTCACCCGAACACAAACACAATTAGCACTCATTTCTAACAAAGACGGATGAGAGGTAAAATATGGATAGCATTGGTTAGAACTGGAACTAGTGATGAGGGGGCTTCACACACTCACTAATAACGTGTGTAACGTAATAACAACAGTATATGCTTTCCTTTTACCGCAAGAAAAGGAAAAAATGTGAACGATATTTTTAGTGTCCATGTCTTTCATAAAATTTAAGGGTTTACAAGTCCTTCCAGTCAATTAGATGCTGAAGTTGAAGTTAAAAAACAACGACAAATAAATACGGACAAACCCACAGACATACAATTAAAAGAAAACGTCTTACCTGTTTCGTTACTGAATCGATAAGCCTAACGTAAATATCTTGCTCTTGTCGGATGCCTGTAAAACGTACAATTTCATGAATTATTAGATGAAAGGGGTACGTTTGACAATGTAAAATTATATCCAAAACAAAACATTCAAGTAATTTCATCAGTACTAAGCAATAAATGATAATAATTACCATTAGCGTATAACAGTTGCAGTCTGTATTGGATTCCATTATTAGTCTTCTGGCCGTCAGGTTCCTGGGATAATAAAAAGAACAAATAACATTGAGCTGCCTTTAAAATGATATCTTTCACTCATACTATCTCCGTGCATTCTTCAGTTCTGTGGTGCTTCCCTTTGCTGGAAACTGCAAACCTTTCATCAATTGTCAATGAATACCTACACGCGTTTACTTAATATTTTATGTTACAGTTACGGTATTGTTATTTCCCCTACTTTGATTAGTTGTGCTATCAGAAACTAGAATTAGAAGAAAAGAAAATTGTATTCAATGTGTAAATCAGATTAATTGGCTCTACTCTTGTATATTGGTTTTTTTGCCTTAGGAGCTGGGGTGCATCTATTGTTGTCAACCCCAATTGATCCTTACATTCAAATAGAATTTAATGAACAAAAATGCATCATTGGAACGACTTTGAGAAATGTCAAAAACAAAATTCAATGTAGTCATTTTATACAGAAACAGTATCTATTTAAAACTAAAGGGTAGTAGGTTGGTTGAGACTGGAAAAAAGTTGGAAACTCATGTAGAGCGCTGAAAAGAAAAATTGTGCTGAATTTGCTCATCATCTCACTTTGTCTTCTGCTGTATCTGATTTTCTCATCTTCCATAACAGTTTCACCCGAGACTCTTTCTTTTCCATAATGATTTCTAGGAAGCACAGACTTAAGATGCACACGCTTTTTCACAAACACATATACTCCCGTGGAAAACGTAAAGTTCCACTATATTCACCTTGGGATGATATAAGAGAAAAAAAGTATGACTAGTAATGTATCTATGTTCTTACTTGGTCTTTCTCGATGAATCCGATGAACACGGTCCGCTCAATCTCAATCGGTTGACCTGCCCGATCATAAAGGGCGATGACAAAGTGGAAAAAATTGGATTTACGGAGATTCGAAGGCGGCTGTTTTTCAAAGTGAGCTCTTCCGATCCCAATGCTGGAGAAAATGTCAAACAGTAAAATAGATAAGTAAAAAAAGTTACTTCGTTTGTCCTGTTGTAGTGCGTGTGTGTTGGTAAAAATGAAAAGACGACAATCCGTACAAAAGTCATCATCATATTACATACACTCACACAACACTTTACACGTGAGCTGCAGGAAAATTTCTTATTATATATTTTTAAATCGAGCAAAATAGATTCAGAAAGCTGTCGTTTCATACACACACAAGTGGCATCGCTTCTTTTCAAAAAAATCATCTAGAAGATTCAGTGATGTTTATTGTGTTCGCTGTCTTCCATTATTATCCAGTTCTAAAAAGAAAATGCCCAAACGCACCGAAGCGGTGTAGTGTCAACAGAAAAAAAAATTCTGTGTACATTCTTTCCATCCAACCAACCCCTCTACATCTACTAATCTACCGAAGTGTTGTCAGCATTTTTGCCTTCTTTGCTGGGTTAAAGAGTTGATGAATGTTCAATTGCCGGATATTTTTATAAGGCATTCTACTGCACGCTTGTAAGATCGCAACTGATTCAAATGATTAGTCTAACTGCGAACTGCCAAGTTGCTGGTAACCAGGCTCAGAACAATGTTTCGTCGCAGGAAAGAACTGACTGAAGGACAAGTCATGCTTCGCTTAAATATAAATTGCACTATATTTGCTTATAATTCTGACTTAAAAATTATTGAGTTTGTATCAATTTCTATATGGTTAACTAAAGTAACATTGATGGAGTTTTGCTGTAGAAGAGCAAGAATAAATATGCAAACAAGGTGTTAATTTAATACTACTTTGTTATTATATTTGAAATAGCACGCAAAAATATGTTCAAATAAAAAGTGTTCTATAGTCAAAATGGGCGCAATCCCTGGAAAGCATGGGGTGACACTCAATTAAATTAAAGAAAAGCAAGATATTTATTTAACTCAAGTAAAACAGGTTAAACATAACAAAGTTGTGTTCCTCTAAAACTTTCCTAGCATCTTCGTTTTTCGTAACGCAACTTTATTCTTGTGTTGCTGATGCAATAACGTTAACATCCCAATCCTCCTTTTTGTCTTGCAGTATACTATATTCCACTATGAAACACCGGAGTACTACGAGCAGTAATCTTAAATTTTCGTGTAAAAAAGTACGACCACCATTATAAATACTTTTTATTACAAGCAGGAGGAGCAACTCCGCCACACCACTGCAAGATTCATTGGCCCTAACATAATATTTTCTCAAGAATTAGACGAACCGAAGAGGAAAAGAATAAAGAAAAAAACCAATTCTTCTTTTGAAATTTCTTTTCACATTGGATAAAATCCTCTCTCTCCCTTTCTCTGTATGTCTCTCTTTCTAAGCATTAAGTAAGAAGTTGCTCATTCATAAACACTCGTTTACTATCTTAGATGTCTCCCACACTTTTCTTCTATTTATCTATCCCCACTAAAACCAACAGCACATACATACATACCCACATATAGTCAATTTTAGATTGTTGGTTTTTCTATCTTTCTTTCCATACTATAATCACATCTTTCTGCTTCTGCCACTGCCGCTTTTCTTTAATGATTTTCATCTTATTTGGTGTGTATACACAAGCATTTTTCTGTAATACTTAGTTAAAACAGTATAAGTTAAGTGGTGAGTTCTCTCTCCACGAACCCTGTAGCTAGAGCGTCTATCTCCAGTAAAGTGTGTAGGCATGTATGCATCAACTTATTATGGTTTGGAGTATCATCAGCATCATCATCATCGCTCAGCCAGAGCAAGTAAAATGCACATTATTATCCTCATCGTAATAGCCAACGCCACGCCAGCTGCCCATTTAGATTGTGTTGAGTGAGGAAAAGTGTGTTGGCCAATTATTCCCCTGATTCCCATTATGAAGAACCTTCATGGGGTGAAACGAGCCGATTGAGAGTTCTTTTGTTTTTTCTTCTCTTCCCAGCTTTCTTCCACATTTTTCTTGTAAAGCGTACCCGTATAACGGTGGTTATAGTCGGGGAAACGAGAAAGAGAGGAGAGAGAGTGAAGTATAGTGTACGGTAAGTCGGTTATAACTAGCTTATTCTTCCGTCTCAGCAACTTTCATAATGATGTAATACTAACAAGTATTTACTACGCCTTTTTGTATGTAGGTATTCGTGTACTTATATGCAGGTGGTTAGATACTTGTATGGATATGGCCTGCTTAAAGTTTTTGGAGTTTTTTTCTTGGCTTTGACTGTGGTTTACCCATTCATTTAATGAATGCGTTCATTAAGTGTTCTTATAGTGCTAATGCTATAACGGCAGCAACGGCGCTACTATTACAGATTACGTGGGGTTTTATACACGAAGATGTGGGTTTACATGAACCTATTTACTTGCTACATCCCTAAGTAGCGGTTGGTCAAAAGAGGGTAATGGTAGCGGACAGTGGATTTCAGCGCAGTAATACAACGTAATAATGCAAATATTTAATTAGATTAATTAAAATGAAAAAGGTAGGCAGTTGTATTTTCAATTTTGTTGAAATCGACATTAAATTGTGGATGTTCGAAAGAACCGTTTTAATTGTCATGAATTCATTCCAAAAGAATAATTTTTAAAGGCGTATTTCTACTAATTTAGCTTTAATTACTTGATATGGTTTCCGGGATTAATGGAACTTGGAAGAAAAGGATTAAGAAGAGTACAACGTGAAAAAGGCTGTAATAAATACTTGGTCTAAATGCGCTTAACGTGTAGTTGTTAGTAAGAGGAGGTTTATTGTGTTTCCCATGTTTTTCAACTACCAGATTACTTCTAACAGCTTAAGATGAAAAATTTGTGGAAATAACATTTCCGAAACGACGCTCGTCTAAATGCCATCTCTCGCTGAAGATAGACATAGAAAAACTAGTAATCTAACTCTATGCTGCCATTATACAACCCGCTTGATTTTAATTGCTCTTTGGTATACATAGGCAATAACGAATTAATTTTATTGCCATTTGTGATTATACTTTCTCTATTTTTCACAGAATGGGAGAATAAAGTTTACATTTTCATGAATACCAATATAGCGTTTAGTTTCTACTTAGAAATTAGAATGATATTGGTATTTCTCACCAGAAATGCAATAATACGAGTACGACTTGCTTTCGGGTAATGCCCCCGTTCTAGTGTGCACCTGCAGCAGCAACTTTTTATGGAATATTATACATACAACAGAATGACATAAAGAAATAAAAATATATAAGCTGCTCTCTTTTTTACTCACTTTTAAAAATAAAGTTTACGCTGTTTCTAAAAATTTGTCACATTTCGATTGCACTTCACGTGTATTTGGCATTTTATGTAAACTTGCATATAAACTGACTACGACTCTATATTCACTTGAAACTTGTTCATATACTCGTAACAAAAATTTGTCGGAATGTGCTAAATACAGATCACAAGTAAATTTATATAAAACAAGAGTTGATGCTTTCCTCCCTTGCGTTCTAACGACTTAAATTTTTAAAGTAGGTTCAGGTTAGGTGGTATGAGTGCGAAGTATCACTGATTTCTTCCATAAATCACCTGTAAAGGGCGATTTTTATGAGGTTGATATAGTCAGGAAAAGGAGCGCAAAGGAGCCATTATAATTCGAACTGGATATAAAAATCGCTTCTAAGTCAGTAACCAGGAAAAAACCTTGTAGGGATGTGTGCATTTGATCTTATTTGATTTGATTCAACTATTTCTTCACAACTCATTCCTATATCGGTGTTATATATACGTCGTGTACATGCTCTTGAGAGGAAAATAAGATGCTCAGGATAAAAAAGTTTTTTTATGAAACCATAAAAACTGCAAAGTTACTGTTATATACGTTTATACCACAAGATTATTATCGTATCTCGATTATTTTTCGTGATGCTTGGGTGTAAAACCGCATAAACAGAAAAACTACGAAAAAATATTTATTTTTTTTTAAAGGAAAACGATTTGAACGGCAGAAGCTGATAGTAGCTAGGTCCTTTTACCTCCTTACCAATAGTGTTTCTTCAGCATAAAAATTAAAACAGTTAAAGAAAAGTTGAAACTTACTTTGTCTGGTCTACGATCGCTGGCTGCATCCAAGGTCTTGGGGCCAGCTGAGCTGCGAGGGGCTCTTCTTTCAGACTAGGGCCTCGGGGCTGGTGATGGCCACCGAGGTCTTGGTGAAGACCAAACATCATCATCTTGACGTATTCTTTAAGTTCAAATTAGCACGTTGCAAAAATATATATGTTGTAAAAAATATATCACACTTTAGGTAACTGAACTTGTCTCACGTCGCCCCAATACCCAAATTAACGCCGACTACGTTATTTGGTACCGCGTAAATTGTTCCTGAACGCTTTTTACTATAATTTGACAAAGATTTAGTTTATTGTAACTAACTACTTGAAATTACTATACTTATTTTTATTGTCTCCCATTTGATACAACTGGGTGCATTATTTCTTAAAATTGTCAAGTAATTTGTTTTAAGTGCTAGTATATTATAGAAAATTGAGTATGTTAAAGTTCAAAGTTTTTACTAGTGAGAGTGCCACTTGAGTTCTCCTGTTTACATGCATACGCTTAAAAATAGACAACACGTAAGCACTCCAGGGAAAGCACGTGGCCGCTGGAGGAATAGCAGAGCAAAACGTTGCACTTTGCAACAACAAACAGCTGAGGAAATGGCAGTGCTAGTATTACTTTACTCTACAGCCGCTAACTCTTTCTTTTCTCTTGACGCTTTCTTCTTTGCTGCTATTGGAATCTCACTCTCTGGAAGCACTCGCGCTGCATGTCTTTTCTTCTTCTAAAAACAGGGTGAACCTGGCTGGAAAACGGGTTCCACTTTGAATTATTATCAAGTGTGACAGCTCGCAGACCTTTTTAAAAATGTCAAGTCAATTTACACAAAGTTTATTTTTATTGTTCTGGAAAACTGTGTACTTTTAAAAAACACTCACAAGTTAGCATCACACTTATTTTTGTCAGGCTTGACGATGCCGAAAAAAGAGTCATGAAAAAGTACACTACTCACACAGTGAACAAATTAGTGTCACTTTGAGTTGTAATAATTTTTTATGTGGTTTGGACACCCATCACAATCCGTTGCGTCACGTAATGATGCAAGAAGTACGTCCATGTAGGTAGGTGTGTTTGTAGTTGTTATTTTCTTCTCCAGAGAGACGTTTGTTGCTTTTAAGCTGATGATGATGACGAGGACGTTGAGATGATGTTCCAGTTGAGTCAAAGTATGTGTGAAGCCAGTACAGGGGTAAGTTTCTAATGTAATGACGTTGTTAGTATTGTTATTGCTGATCTCTCCTGAGGATTTTCCCGTTCTTCAAGAAAAAGATAGGACACCAGGTCGGCCGTCTTGGTGAACTTGACCGTGATATCAGATGCGTAATGCCATACAATATCATTTTCATATCACTCGGACTTGCTAGTAATATGACTGTATAATAATACACACATTTTCACTGGGAAAAAATTCGTTATTTAATAAAAAGGGAGTTCAATGCAGTGACACTTGGGAATATAAGAAGATATACATTTATTTTTCAGGTTCACAACTGAGAAGTTGTACACCGCCAGTTTATAAGCACGTTTTGTGGGTATTTCGGTGAGAGACAGAAGAAGAATGAAAGAGTGATGAATAATTTGCTGATTTAATTCTGTTTTTTTTTCTCTCTCTCTTCCTCTCGTCTATTCTCGCCTTCCCTTTTCACACAGGCTCATGTGCATAAATATATATGTATATATTACATATATTGTGTACAACAGGATAGCACCTGATTATGTTACTGAAGGGGTGCGTGTTGTTACTACAGCCGCTGCTGATATCAAATGCAAAAAATTAATAATGAGCTGGGAGCCCTCTCGGTTGTCGTTCCTACTGATGATACGGTGCTTCTTTGTAAAAATTTTAAAAGCGAATGGTATTTTTTCTTTGTAGCGTGGCTGTAACCTACATAAATTATTATCAGTCGGAGACTAACGTGATGAAGAAGACCAACAAGTGAATCTCGTTTCCCTCTCTGTCTGCTTTCTCTGACATCACTCAATATCTGAATGAGATAGTGGTTGATGAGAAAGTTGAATGTTTTGAATTTTTAACAAGGCTTTGAATGAATAATCAAAAATATAAACTTTTTCTCTTTTTTTCCTGCTTTCGACAGCGGAGGTGGTGACTGATCTTGGATGTACATATAATCAAATCGATTCAAGAAAAAGGTACTAGTGACCTGATCTTATGACTTGTTGTTATTATTATTGTCCTATTATTATGTATACGTTTTTATTTAATGGGAGGAAAGAGAGGACAGGAAAACAACTAATGTGATATAATACTTCTGGGTCCGATGATAATGTTTTGTTGTTGGTACCACTTTGGGTTTTCCTGACGTATGTTTTTTTCTTTCTTTCTACTAAATGTGTACTGGTTTATCTCCGCCGTTTGGTAGTGTGCGATAGTATCCGTCTCTTCTTTTTTATTTTTGTAGCGATGTGGGAATAATATGGGGAAAAATTTGTGTGTCTGTTTTGTTGTTGCTGTTGAGTTGAATTTGTGTTGTTTTATATATGTTAGGGAAAAAAGAGAAGGAGCTTCTCTCGTCTTGCTGCTCCCGTGACGCTCTCTTGGGCTCTTCTGGACGTTATATGATTTCGACTGAAATTTTCATAGCAGAGTCCCTGTAGGCTTTCAAACCTCTCTGGTGACTGGGAAAAAACACTGGCAAAATCTCGCTTGGGGTTTCTCGGTTAGAGTCTTCTCTCGAAAACCTAAAGAGAAGAGAGAGCAAGCCAGTAAGCCAAAGCGAAAAACGAGGAGCAGTAGCAGCAGTGGAGATAGAGAGGGAGACAGAGAGCAAAGCATGGAAAAGCAAAGTGATGTGGGGAATGTCTGGTGTGTGGCATGGAACAATAGAAGCAAGATAGGAGAAACATGAGTTTTTACACACGGTAAAGATATCCAGGCACATGGACCTCAGGAAACTCTCGGGCATCATCATAAGCACATACTATTTCCTCTCACACACCATCATACGTCGTACATTCATATAAAAGTATGTACGTCCTCTAGAAAGTAAACTTCATTTGGGATGATTGAAAAAGCTTACCGCTATTTTTCCCTTCAATGCAATGTACAGATTTTTCCATAAGGCACACACAACAGCAGAAACAGAGCAGATCACACACACACACACATACAGAGGACGAGTTTCATGTTCCGTTCCGTAACATGATTTTCCCCAAAATAACTTATTATACGTGGAAGGGTATTGGAAAGGAAGGGAATTGTGTGTTAGTTGGGGACTCGGGCTCTAGTGCCACTAGACCGGCCTTAGTCCCTCCTCCTGATACCTCCTTTTCCTGTACTGCTCCCTGCTAAAAATGAAAATGAAAACTGAAATCTGTATATCGGATGCACATTCGCGTACACGTATAATAATGTTGTGTTTTGTTGATGTTGGTGGTATGGTACGGCGGTGGTGCTTAGGGAAATACGACGACGGATGTGAGTGAATGTTATAATGCAAACAACAAGAAAGAAAGAGTAAACCAACTTCTACCACCACCACGACCATGCACACAGTCCGGCTAAATAGCTTATATTTGGGATTTTGTACGTTTTTAAAGGCGGAAGGAAGGAAAAAAGAAAACATGTTTTTGTTTATAATCATGTGCATGTGTGTGTCTCTGTGTGTGTGTTGGGTGATGTGCTACTGATGAGCATTGGGCATTTGACATTATACGTGTATCATGTCATAATGGGTAATGTTACCAGGAAGGAGAAAAATGCACGAAGCTCATATACTTTTCAGTGCGTTTAATACAGACACACACACACACACACGCTTTTTGTGTTTTTTTGCTGATGATGATCATCCCCAATAGTATGATCATCATCAGCGTTGCTTATAGGAATGAACACACTGTTTGATATTACACTATTTATACGGGATATTATATGCGAAATGTGATGATTGTGTGAGTTGGGATCCCGACTTTTTTCTTTCCCTTGTTCGTTCTCGGATTTTCAAAGACAATCCAACAGAGACATTCTCTTTTCCCAATTTGCCCATACTGAACTCCTGCCCATTATAATGCAACCATATAGATGTCATAAGGAACGAAGAAAAAAGGAATAAACTTTAGTAGAAGAATTGGAGGAGGCAAGAGGGAGAAAAGAGAGAAGGTTAATAAAATATTTTTGGCTTTACGATTTACTAAAGGTAACTTTTATGGGGACTTTTCACTTTTCTTCCAGCTAACTCTCTAAATCCCCATTTGCTTTTGTTCCGCTCTTTGCAGAAGAAACTACGATGGTGGCAATGCTGGTGGTGGTAATGCAAAATTATTATTTTAGTAGCGGAGGGATAATCATAAGGGCAAAAATGCAGCCACAGTTGGCCAAAAGTGAAGTTTCACGAGAGAGCTGAAAGAAACGGCAACATGGGAAAAATGAGACAAATTGCAACCCTTGCCTTGAGGCTTTATTGCACAAGTGTGAATGCAGGAATAGACATATTTTATAACTTATGTTGGGTAGCGTCGGCGGATGCGAATTTCTAGAGATCCTTCCTAAATGTTCGTAGTTGTATGCATTCGTAATTTATACCTTTGATAATTTGAATTCTTGCATCTGGTTTATAGTACGCGTGTATAACAGATGCACTTATTTGTGCAGCTCCTAGTAGACTGCGTAGGACACCTTGTTCCACGCTTTATTTACTACAATGATGCAATTGTCTAATTAGAATAAATCAAGATATCTGTGTCAAACAAGGTGTACAAAGATTTCACGCTTTTCACAAGTTGGCTGTTTTATCCACAGATTAGCCTAATTTTCTCCGCTGGACCGTAGTTGTATTACACACCCTGTGTTAAACCTTTGACCAAAGTACGGCACTTGTCGTGTACTGAAAATACGAATAACTAAAAGGTAGGGAATGAAACATATTTTTTGTGTTCAATAAATGTGTAACCACCCTATTAATGCAGACACAGACGGGATCATTTTGTGTGGCGGATAGTCTCATCGACAGTCATTAATACGTAATTCCGAAATGTAAAATATGGGAGTCGCACTTAAAACCTTTTCTTTTCTGACGACAGTTTATATTGACTTTACTCTCACTTCAAAGAAAAACATGTATCTTAGATTTTCCTGCGTGATGATGATACTGTGAATAATTTTTGATTATATGGGAGTTTATTGTTCACTAGAGAAAAGTGGTTGTATCCTTTAAAGAGATTTAAAGATCTACATTGACGCTTTTGTTATTATATGCATTGAATCTATTGTTAAGCTAGGGGTGGATTGGATGACATTACATATTATAATATCAAACATAACATAATAATAAGTCTGAGCATTGTGTAGTAAGAAAGATCGATCGGAAAGCGATAAGTAGAGCTATTATACTTTAATGTATACACTTCAGGGAGATAATAATACTAACACGCTACCAAAAATATTTAAAATTTTGTCAAAAGTAAATGTAAGCGAATGGAAGGGAAGAGAGTCCTCAATAATCAAGGGAGCGTCTCGACCAAAGAAAAACTGGTTATTATGATTATTATATTTCTTATATGATTGTGGGGCTTCACACTTTTCCATATACAGAGACAGAACAAAAAATTTCACAGGAGCTCTCTCGCCCTTCATCCCTTTCCTCGTTTAAATCATTCTCATTTTTGCTGCTGATCGAGATTTTTTGGTGTTATGAAGAGTGACTATGGCCGAGTGCAATAAAATGTTTCAAGCTTAATCCAGTTATTCAGAGTATTCATCGTATCTTTTTCGTCTTGTGCTATTACTAGATATTTTCACGTCTACGCGATTGACGACATTTCGTTTTCCGCTGGTGGTACGCAAGAAAATCTTCCTTAGATTGACTTATTGACTAACTGTCTGAAAATATTTTGGTTGATCGTTCATACAAGCATAGTAGTTTAGCTACCCTTGTGGTTTGTGCTGCGTTTTGGGCACAAACATAAAGCCACAGGGCGAATACGGGTCTTTATGAATTTCTGAATATGTTTGCCTTTTGTCAGACCACATGGTTGTAAATAAATAAAAATGTCAAAACATGGTCAACTCCTGTTTGGAGCTCATCATTTATACATACTGAGCCTCTTGCCCTTGTAATTGAGTCACCACCTGCTGATTTGAAGTATCCATTAGAATAAAAGTCAAGGTAGGAAACATGCAATGCATAGGTAGTGTATTGATGGACCACAAGGAAAAGGGTGAAAATTCAGGGAGAGAATAGTGTGCATTGGGAAATAGGAAGGGATACGCTAGCTGATTACTAGAAGGAACCGACAGGCGTTATTATCTCCATACAAAGCAGAGGCACAGCAAGAGGCAAAAAGACACACACGAACACAGAACTTACATGGATGAAGTAGAACAGGTAGTTGGCCGTAGCTCCATAACTTGCTGGTGGGTGGAATGTTGGGGTAACTTTGGACGGAAACCGGATTTTATTTTGAGGGCAGCCTTAGCACTTAGCACATTTTGTAGGGTTGTACGGTCTGAACTTTGGAGTTGTTGGGTTAGAGTTGTTACTCATTCTGCTTTGTACTGCTCTAATTTTCTGGGGAAGGTCAGAGATAACAAAACTGTCAAAAAAATTAGAAAAACATGATTTCGCTTTTTAAAATTAAGCATGATCAATAAATCTACATAAATCAAAGTACAACATGTGCCGTTAACGTCAATCATGTCACTTCAAAATTCATGTTACATTGATAATTGTGTACACAAAATGAAATGCAAGTGCACGGGTACGCGTACTAACAGTAATAATGACAATGACAGTGCCACACAGTGGCAGGTAGAATCTGTTAAACGTGCGATACCAGTATTCTATCTAGACAAAAATATCAGCCATCCTACTTGATTTCCGCTCCCGTGACATGTACCGCCATCCTCCTGAGCATTCCCGATTCTACTCCCGGCTGAACTATTCTTACGCTTCCGCCCTCTCCGAAGATACAACAGCTTCTTCTGAAAATTACACAAACCAACGCACTGCTATCTTCAACTGCGTTGTTTTGCTATGGTATGTGCATGTCAATCCACCCACACTAAAGTTATTTCTTATTAACATAATATACATACAAGTTCGTTTTGCAGTTAATTACGAATTATTGCTTTAGTCTTTACGAATTCTCAAATAATGTTTCAATTATTACAACTACGTCGGTGTTCCAGAATGTTAAAAAAGACAAAATTGTGAATTAGTCGACTTACGAAATAAAATTTAATTTTTACTTTTTTTAAAATGTTAGCTGGCCTTTGTTTTCAAAAGAAATTTCCTAATTTACTATTGCTGTCCAACTTCTAATTTTCTGTTGTTATTCCGTCCGTTGCATTGTTATCTTCGCACTTGTTAGGACCACCCTGTAAACATTTCTGTATATGCTAAATAAGCAAAACAAATTTTTCTAGTTTTCCACCACTTGTGAGACGTCAAACAGCCGTACGGTACAAGAAAACTCATTTCGAGTGGTCAGTTCGAGTCGTCTACATACGAGTCAAGTCTACCATACTGCAAACTTGTAAAAGTAAAAATCATGTTGTCAAAATTTTCTTTTGTGTCATACGTATATTTTTGGCACCTTTGTTATGTTTCCATTGTTTTACACACGCCCACAAGTCTGCCTAACCTTCTGCGGGGCAAGGTATTCAAAAATGTGAAGGTATACGGACAACAGTCAAAACAAAATCAGTTTGCTTTTGTAACACAACAATGTAGATAAAAGGAGGAGGAAATGGGGAGAAGAAGTGCATAGGCGAAATATCGATGACATTTGTATACAATGCCCAAATATTTGTGCTTTGCACGACCCATGCTAGTGTGGGTATTTTGATTATCAATGCTTCTGAAATGTAAAACTTGTGCAGGAATGCATGGAATGTGAAACTGAAACGATGCATCATAATATTCTTGACTGTCATTTGTTGGACTAGATTGGCAAAACTGCAGGATATTATTAGTGTTTACATTACCAATGCATTTTCATTTGAGATTTTCACGTTCAACTGTCAAAAGCATGTACATTGAGGATTTTTCAGATTTGATTCTATCTTTCTTCGGGAATCAAACATCTTGGCAAGATATTTTCTCACTCATATTAGTATCTCAGATAAGGTCAGCCATCATCATCGCAAGAATCTATTGTGATATTCCATCCATCATTTTATTTGAGTTATATTGACTGTGAAAAAATTCTGCTTTTCACTTGAGCCATTGTATGAATGAGAAAATGCTGAGAGTAATGATTGAGGCTTACAGATATGCATAATGGCTTTCCCAAAATTGAATGTGAAAGACTATTAGCTTTTTAAAGTTATTTTCCCCAGTGGTTTAAAGGATTTCTGAAATCAGAGCAGATTTTATAAATGGATCTCCATATATAAGTATTCAATTTCCTATACCTATACTATTATTTTCTATTTTCTTTTCAACAATGCTACATCTTTTATTTCAAGCAGTTCTTACTAACTACTCATTGTATTAATACATACTGTAGATCTTCACATTTGTATGGGGGAGCAGAAAGAGTGTTTATTTTTATAAATTTTTAGTAAAAATTTTGCTATGTAGCACTGTTTGGCTTGATCAAGTCTCATGATTTAAAGACTGTGGTTTCATTTTCCTCATTTATTTTGAATAACTTTTTGAAATGCATTTGGCATTTTGGACTCGATCAATGGATTTTTATAACCTGACCAAAAGTGACTTTTCATGTTTTCATTTTCATGTGACAAAAGTACCACGGACATTATAATCAAACGAAACGGGAGATCACACCATTTTTTCGATTCCAACCTCAAGCCTATGAAAGAACGCAACCCTCTTTTATGTGTTTGTATCTACTTTTACTCAACTCTTCATAATATCTTGAGCAATAACTTCTTATTCATGCCCATCACAAAAATGGACTTCTTTATTGAACGGGCATTTTATCCGGGAAAATTTGTGAAAAATACAAAAGTAAAATAGGAGGAATGTTGTTAGATAGACACAAGCCAGGGTGGTGATCAGAAATTATGTCGTCTGGGGATGCCGCATTTTTACTCGGAATATACGTGTCACATTTTACACATCTTTTGTGTTTAGCTTTCGGAGAACATGGTAAAACTTGGGGATAGGTTGACATCTCCCTACTGTTAGCTTGTTTCAATTTTTCTTGTCTGTAATCAGCTGTATGAAAGTAAACGTGCGCTGGTGGAGCAACGATCGGCTCTCTTGCATAAATAATTTTAGAAACTTTTAATTCACATTGTAGGTTCTCGACTGTGCACTTCTGTTTCCTGTTTAAATTTGTAAAGATTTGGAAAGCGTTTAATATTATAGTACATAGAGAAAGCAATTCCAGATAAATCATGAAAGAAAAATGCATCTTAGCTAACCAGGCACAATGATATTTATTCATATATTAAAGTACAATTTCATAATCTGGGAAAGTACAAAAAAATTGTTAAAGAACTAACCAAATTATATGTACATACACACAAATTCTACAGTATTATGAACTTGAAGGAGTAAAAATGGACACACAGACAACTTAGAACAACACAGCAAGCTTTCTTTTATATGTTTCAAAAAAATCCACACTGCATTATACCGACTTTTAGAGAGTATATCCCGTGAAATAATAGTAACGGAGGGATTCTGACGGGTAAGTAGAGTTGTGCCCGAAATACGATGTCGTCATCACCAGGGAATTTTACTTGTCCCTACAGAGCCTGGAGCCCAGTAGGAGTGATGAGCTAATCATGACAAGGTCAAAGGTTGTAACGCACTACAGCCTTGCGATTCTCAGGGTGCAACCTCAACCTCACATATTTTTTTACACTTTATGGCTGCATGATGGATTTTCTGCTAAAATTGTATTTTTTTTCTGTTTCCTATTGGCACAGTTAATGGTTTTAGTAGTATTTAATAGTACCCTCTCGTGTTTTAGACGGACAATTGAATTTTTAATTGATTTTTTATTTAAAGTTTACTGTTGTCGGTTGATTAAAACAAAGAAAAATAAAGAACTTTAATGACAAACATAACAATTTTCAAATATTTGTATGTACTAGTATAGCGATAATTTTTCAAATGTGCAGGCAGTGCAGATCATTATATAGTATTGTACTATTGTACACAATGGGTAGTACATGCATGGATGCACGCACGAAATTGATAAAATGGAGCAAGATTGGTATTGCCATGCTGCACAAGCGGAAGTAACCAACAATATTACACTTTTGTTCTCTTGTTACATTCTCATATTATTTACGTAAGTAATGATAATTTAAAATTCAATTCCCATTTGCCTTAGCGTAACAACAAAAATACACAGCCTGTCGGCCACATACACAGGCAAGTGTGCCGGTCGGAGTCGTGTTAAATCCTTACCTGTTTAAAAATTCATGTCCTTGTTTCTGGTTCTGCACCAGGAAAGTCGAAGAAAAATGAACTAAAAGAGTAAAAAAAGCTTAAAAGGATACCATCCTTTTGCGTTCGTTTGTATTGTGAATATGTAACGGGGAAGAGTGTAATTTTACCAGAAAAGAATGGGGTACGGTTTTATTTTCACTTTCACAGCAGTTATATTACTTTTTATTGAACTGAAACAAAAAAAATTCTACCATTCTCGTACTTTTTATACGTCTCGTGTTTCAGTAATGGAGATGTTGTCGTTTGGGCGAAACGGAATGGATACTAGGATGGTGGTGAGTGGTAGCACAATATTCTATACCACCATTGAAGTCCATTGTTTTTACAGGTTTTTATAAAAGTGAAGTACTTTATTCTTGACTACACAAGGGTTGTATGTACCAACTTGTCAGCTAGATGCTGCCATTTATAAGCATTTAAATTCAAGATATTCGCGTGGCATATTTTCCACCTGTTTCCTTCTTACTTTTTTAACGTGTCTTCTTATGAATACACAAAGACGATACATAGCGCATTGCAGGTGCGAGTGTAAAACAAACATTATTGTTTTGTATTTACGCGTTATTCTAAGGGAAGTTTTAAAATAATGTATATATTTAGGTATACGTTTACGCTGTATGTTTACTATCTACCAATATGTCTAGCTTTCGTGAATTCCCTTCTATTTTGATGCTGAAAGAAGCTACAGCGCAATGAAATTTTTGCTGCTAGTTGACTTGAACATCAGGATTATCAAGATCTCTGGCAACATTGTTCAATATACATTATGCAAACATTGTCCTTTTTCACTTTCAGAAACGATCAAAGCAAATTTTAATGGAAATGTAGTTAGTTACTTCTGTCTGGTCTAGCGTACAATTTAAGAATATTACATGGCAAAATGCTATATTCTGATTCTGCCACAAAACGCTTACCGGATTACCCTTTCTGATGTAATCTCGTTTTTCCGTAAAAATGATCGGCGTTTCGTAGAAGTTGTAATCGCGATGTCTACGCACATGGAGCGTGATAGTGATGATGATGATGTGTCGGTGTAACACGGTAAGTGTTGTTGGCGCACTTCAAAGGGTACCTTTTACAACAGTGATGATGATATAAACTGTGTGATACGATGGCTATCATGCAAAAGCAATGCCACGCGAGTTCATAGAGCAGCAAATAAAACATTACAGCTATCTCATCATTCGCCGTATTGTCATTAAGATTAAATTACAAAAATTGCACATTTCCTGTTATGCCGATGTCCCTTTAGCTCACTGTTCACGCACAGCTTATCGAAGTCGTCACGAAACGTACTGACAGTCGAGCATAGTACCGAACACATTAATGCATGGCCAACTTTCCACTCTGGATTTAGATTGAGTGAGTCGATAAGTGAATGCTCATATAAAATTACAAAATAACAGTCCATCTAGTGTTGTTAACGTATATCGATAGAATGTTAATGAAAAAAGTAAACTGTATCATATTTAAATATCGCTTCATTGTGTGTATGTAGCACCTTCTATTTATACTTTTTTATAAGCTCAGCGATCCATTCACATAAAAAGTAGAAACGCAAACACAATGACGTGACCGTATGTCACACGTTTGGAATTCAATACAATAATACATTTGGTACAATGTCTTTTCGAATCCTTTAGATTGTGTCGCTGTTAGGAGGTTCTGTACCTTTTTATGTTGTTTGTATTGTATCAAACTGATAACAACTTTATACAAAGTACATAAAATCCGATTGGGGTGAATGGCAAATCGTAGAGACAAAGTAGAAATGTACACAAATGAAAAAAATAGAAGGAAAGTTTCAAAAATGTAATAGGTCGTCAACTCAATAAGTACGGCAGCATAGGTTAGGACAGCGAACTGTTGCGAGGTCGAGCACATAAAAAATAGAAAATTACAAAGTGTGCTGGGTGCTGTTGTACAGCTCACAGGCTACTTATATGACAAAAAGTGACAATAGCGACGACGGCAGCCTGTACAGGAAGATAGAAGAAGTAAAAAGTGGTAATCCTGGAGTGCACGAACTAAAATATTCATGGGAAAAGGGAGTAATGAATAATCAAAAGATGATATCTCGTTTTTTGTAAAACATGATCTCATCTGCTGATAATAAATATTTTGTAGGTATTCGCTTCCCTGTTAAATTCTAAGAAAAGAAGGATGGAGATGGAGGTCGTGCCGTACGTCGCATGCCTCAGAAAGGAGTTGTTCGACTAAGGAGGATGCCATACCACTCTCAGCACTTACATAGTAGATAATATAACAAATGATATAAAACGCATTTATTCCGTTGAATGTCTCAACTCACCCCCCGCAAATAAAGTCTTTGTTTTTATTTCGTGTAAAAACAAAACTGGAGCTGTTTTGACAAAACATTAAAAAAAACAAGCTAATTTGTTTTTATGTCAGCGTTTTACAGGGAATCAGTTGAATTTGTTGTTTAAAAAGTATGCATACATTGTACAATAGATGATAAATCGATTTTCTCTGAGTTGAAGTTGAAATATATCAAGTGCACAATAAAGCATGATAGCATAAAAGAATTGATTGAATTGCTCTTTTTGATTTACTTGAATTTAATCAATTTTCTCCCTGCTTGCACAAAACCAAGTTTAGTGATAAATGAACAAAAATTGAAACAACAACTGCTTCAGTATCGCTGTTCTTTTTTTTCTGGAGCAGTACCAGCACCACCGTGCGCACAAGAGCAACCTGTCACTTTATTTTTCTTTTTTTGGGGGATACGAAAAAGTAAACGTAAAAATGTATGTAAAATTAATGCAGTTATGTTATATATAAGGATGGCGGCAATTGTGTAACAGCTCTTTCTCCTCGTCACTCGTATCTGGTATCGTGTCTGATGTGCGACGACTGACGTATCGGTAAAGTTCACTTTGACAAAGGAAAAAGGGATACAAAAAGGGGCTAATGAATAAATGTACAATATTTTCGGTTGACTGCAAGCCCATATGGTCGGCATGAGTCAAACCCTAAAGCATCTTGTTATTCCTTGTGTTATGTATTGTGTGTGGAACTACTCAAGCTGAAATATCGGTGCTAACATGAACATTTTGTGCTCTTTCAGACAGACAGAGAGTGAAATGTAAGAGAGAGAGGAGCATCATCATTTTATGTGCAAGTTGCAAATAAGTTGGAGAAACTAAAATAAAACAAGATACTCTTCCTATTCTTACGACTGTTCATTGTACTAGATCATTACTTATTCTGGTTTTATTACTCGGCAAATGTTTGTATTATATGTATTATTATTATTATTATTATTATTATTCCTGGTAGCTATTGTGCAATTGCCATCATCGTCCTCGGTACGTAAAAGTTGGGGCTGTTACAACGTCATTACTATTGCGTGCGTTCTTTGCTCAATTTTATAACCTTCTGTTTATAGCTAAAAGCTATTAACAATTTTGTTAAATTTTTCTCGACATGAAGTACACACAAAAAGAATTCGGTGTATTATTAACCTGATGTTATTTTGTGCTGGACGATGTTCATTTGGACTGCTGGGTAACTGCTTTGTTAAGATGTTCTGTGCTTGTACACATCTCTATTTTGTGAATGCGCATGTTCGACACATAATTGGAAATTTATTTAGACATGCGGTGGGCGCATAATATAATTTAATCAAATATGTTCTATTTTTGGAAAAAGGGATAAATTTATTTGTTGGAACTTTGTGCAAAACAGGAATTATCATCCCTTGTGAGTACATGAAGCTATGGATGGGTGTACTTCATAATATATATTCTGATGGTACCCTTATTATTTCTACTTTAACGTTTGTAGGGTTAATGGAAAACCCGAATGGGTTATTTTATATTCTTTGGGTAAAAAGTAAAATAGAATGAGGTTGACATCATCAGACATTACCGACGCTACACAGTATTACTGTTATATTTTTTGTTTGCGGTTTACACCAACTTTCGTATTCTATTTTGATTTTCTTAAAAGTAGCAAAGTCTAAGAAATGTTTCTGTGATAAGGAATACGCATACAATTTATAGTACCCATGAACTTACTTTTCATAAGTAGTTGAAAATTGCGTAATCAAAACATTGAGATTTACACATGTGCGTGCACACCACATACCACTCAAACTACACACACACACACTTTTACTCTTACGGTACAACAACGTATTAATTTTTGTCACGTTTTCATATACAAATCCGGTGAGATATATTCTTATTCCCCCATCAGGGCTAAAACATCCATACATCTTTCAGTTCTGCAATAAATCATTTCTCGCATGACTTGTTGTATTACACACATGAAGAGTAGAAGACGGTTCAATTTTAGACAAAGGATATTTGTTTGATATGGAAGAATTTCAGTCTCCTGCTTCCCTAAACTCAAATTCAAGTTTAAATTAAGAAAGCAAATCTTCTAAAAACCGTATAGTAATAATCTGCAGAATGTGTGTCTGAGGGGCGTGACTAGGCAAGGAAAATGTTCACGCAATTTTCACTTACAAACACAATGTTTTCATGTACTGCTGCACCACTCTGTGGGGAAACAAACACACAAATAAAAAAACTGATTTTAATTGATCGTAGACAATGCATGGCATGATGTGCTTATATACCATACATTGACAACATAATTCATCACATAATTGATTGCTACTTTAAAAAGTTTCCGCCTGTTCATATTACCACACGAAATTAAAATGCTGCATGGAATATGTCTAAGGAAAAACATATTTAGGGGGTCTTATTGTTAGTACGGTAAACACGCATCATAATATCATCAAAGAAAATACAAATAGTGGTGTCTTTACTAAAACATACTCTCTTCTGAATATTACCACCTTTTTTATCGTATTTTATGTGCGTCATATGTAAGTGTGCTGGCGTAAACTTTAAGATACCTTTCCATTTTAGAACATCCTAACTTTGTTGCAAAGAAGGTACATGTATTTCTATAAATATAGATAACCTATAAACGCGAAATTCAGTTTCTACTTACATTTACACCATTAGCATTTTATCCCACCAGTTTAGTAGTACATTCTCGTATTACCGTCGAAAAGTAAAGGAAAGGACGAAGGATAGAATAGAATGGCTCACAACGACGTCTCAGGCCCATCCATTAATAATGCGGCAAAAAATATCAAGTTTTTGGACGTAGCATGTACCTACTTACGTGGGTTTTTAGGGAAAAGATGAGAATTCAGTGGCCGTCTATCCGTACGTTATTTGCAAGGCTCGGTGGGATTTCAACAAAACAAATTTTTCAACTTTGAGGAGAGGAAAACGAGAGGTCAGTTTCCTCTTGGGGGTTGAGCCACTTTGCCTGCGTAAAAATGGTAAAAGTAGTCGCTTGTTACTATTACGATGTCTTCTTTTTTCTCTTATCCTTCTCCACCATATACTCTCACCAAAAACGACTACTTTTACATTTACAATTTTTACTGTTATACAAATTGTAATCGTATTGTTGTGTGCAACTTTACTAGGGGCATTTTCACTTTTCCGAAAAAGGAGGAAAAAATCAGAAAAAATGAATTTTTCGTAAGAAGATAGAAAAGAGGGAAATAAAACCTTTTTCCACAGATACACGTCTGTACATAAACCCACGTAGTTTTATTTGTTCCTTCTGCTGTGCATGCACCGCTTTCTACATTGAAAATGTAGATCCCGTCAATTTTCATTCTTGACTGGACTTGTTTGGACTTTGGATCTGAAGTCTAGAAATGATTTATTTATTGCTATGAATTGGAATGTAAAAAGAAAGTTTCTTTCAAGACTGGGAATACAAAACGCATCAATCTGGTTCAAATGGTTGGTCAGTATTCAATGTTATTAAAGCAATGCGGTTACAGAATACTAAATGCGATTTCTTTCTCCTTTCTCGATTTCACAAACATGCCGGTTTTATACTGGTATATCATTCCTATACACATTTTTGAAAGTATCTATTACAATTTTACCATTTTAAATGTGAACAAATAAAAGAACAAATGCCAAAAGTTACAGGTTCTCTTTATACTGTTGTATGTGTTTTATACTCCTGTTCCGCTCACTTTGTATTTACCTATTTAAAAAGTCACCCCTTCCAAGAATTCAACCCTTCACCATACAGATTGTTTACTCGTCTCATCATGTAAAAATGCTGCTGCTGTTCTGTCTCAAACGATGATAATTTCCGTCTACAAACCTGTAATCTATAAACAGTAGTATAGAGATGCTAAATAAAAAGTGTCATGCAGGCATTTTGTTAACCAGACGCGCCAGCGAGCAACGTGAGAATCGCTCTAAAAATAATAAATGAAATGGACATGTACCTGTCAGCAAGAAAAGTGTTGATGAATTTCACATTTCAGATAGAGGACTAGTGACTAGTAAAAACTGAGTGCACATTTATAATAATAATTTTGAGTGGGAAGATAAGAAATTTGTAAAGACAAGAGCTGGGTTGCATGCTCTTGTTTTTTCCAACAACTGCCAATTTTCGTCAAACTCTGGTGTGCTTCTTTCTTTTAAAGCTATTTGAGTTCCGCTAAACCGTACACACATCTCACACTCACTTGCACACTTTTGACGTACAAAACACTTGGCATCAATGTCACGCTGGTTTTTTTTCATTTGAACGACATGCGTAACTATTTTCCTTGTTCCCTAAAAGAAGATTGTCTTCCGTTTGTTAAGCAGTTCGCGCAACTTGTGTTAAGAAGGAGGCATTGTGAAGGCAATTTGTACCTAGTTATAAGCATGTACTCTCAAAACATGCTCACTAACAAGCAGCAAGTCAAGCAGAGGAAAGGTATAATGTAGCGTCTTGTCACCCCGCAAAGTTTCCATCATTTTTCTCTTCTTCCTTTCGCGCTTCTGCCTGCTTTCTTTCAAGCTTGGGCGGAAACCCGTACTCACCAGAGACCTGGTGGGTCGCGTAGCCTGTCAAATTATGTCTGAAAAATGTCTTGGAATTTTGACGTACAATGTGAACGCGAGAACGCTCAAGCAAAAATGGGCACAGAAAAAAATTGGTAGGAGACAAGCTAGCTGCATTTTGGTATAGGAGGTTCAAAGAGGCAGGGCTGTTTTGGTGCAGGGTAGCACCGTCACGTCTACTTTTTTGGATTCAATCCTGTTGACGACAACAGGACAGGTTTGTAAGTTGGTGTAAGGTACTGTTATATTAAAGAAAGTCACCTAATACGTACGTAATGTGCGTCGTTAATTAAAGCACAATATAACTTTTAGGTATTGATCAATATCGTATATAAAATTATCTTCTTTAATTAAAACCCTCCAATTTACTAAAGTAAGCAAATCTTCATAATTTCTGAGTTGCATGCCTTCAGAGGAGCATGATCAGACAATAACTAGTAACGTAAATCGTATTTAATGCTATCAGAGTAAACCGTGGTGAAACGCGGAACAACATGATTGTGGTATACGTAGGTATTATTACGTTGTCGGTCTAGTGGTGCGACGGAAGCTTTTGCTAATATGCCGTACTATACTTGAGTGAAATAGCGCCAACTAAGAGAATCATCATCATCAATGCCAAGAGAAATTAGTTGGGTGTCCGTTGAGATTTGACCGGAAAAAGATTCAAAGTTCTCATTTTCTCCGTTAGTACAAATACAACTTTACGATATATCACTGGGAGATATACATTAATGCAAGCTTTTAAACAACCACCGTATCATCATCAACATCAACCAACAGCAACTTTGCTTTTATTGCACCAAGCGATGATAGCAACGGTGGTTGTTTTAGCATTAACTGCGGTAACAATAATAGCTTACAATTTTACTTAAGCAGAAAAAGCTTATAATCTTTCCCCGTTTTTTGTCCATTCCTTCCTAGCGTAGAACTAAACTGCTTTTCACCGGATTTCATTGTTCTCTATTCCGTTTATAGGGAAGTTCCTCTTCAAGTAGTAAATGCATTTTGTCGAAATGCAGAGAGAAAGAGCAGTAGAATTACACAAAACAGCATCCGCACTGAACGCCAGCAATTTGTACTCGTCCTTCTGCAGTGGGCTGAATTGAGAGTTGGGTTGCTCGTTTGGTGAGAGAGAGAGAGAGAGAGAGAGAGAATGAGCAAGTGAGAGAAATAGCTGGCGAATCAAGTAAACACCCGAGAGAATTGCAAGCACAAAAACAGAGACTATCATATATTTTGTTCTGACTTCCTCTCTCTCTCTCTCTCTCTCTCTCTCGCTAACATTGCCACAGCTTCTGCTTCGGCTGCTGCCATCAACCAACCGGTTGAACAAATTTTCTAACGCCAACAAAATAATAATAATAATAATAATACGACGATACAACTACAACTTCTATGTACACATCTCCGCAGCTACTCAATTATTTGCTCTCTATTCGTGTTGGAATAATAATATGTATGTGTGAATGAATATTGCCTGAAAATGAGAAGAGAAACAATGTAGGAAATTATAAGGCTCACTAGTGGCAGAGGTGGTGGTAGATTTGCTGTTATTATTATTGGTTCCCCTTTTGTCTTATTGAGCGATATACGCTCAGAGTGTCTATCTGTAATAAGAAACTTGAAAACAACAACACCACCGCCACAAAACAACTTTGGGTGGTTGTTTCAAGGCAGGAGTTATGTACTTTAATATAATGTAACTATTTCACTACTATCCCTGCTACGTAGTGTTTCTACCATTATCATTTCCACGTCGCCAAACCTTATTTGTAGTTTGGATAGAGCGGTAATGATGATGATCATAGGAAACTGTATCTTTCTCTTTTACTATCTATCTATCTGTTTTTTTGCTTTCTCACCATCATCCTCATCAATCCAATAAATTTCCCTCGCCACTTCATTGCATTTTCTCTGCTCCATTCACTCCTCCTTATCAACTAGATTAGATAGGTATATCATCATTACTTTGGTTGCATTTCTAGCCATACTTTCATCCGCGTCGATACACCCACGGGTGGTGGTGGCAATAACGATAATCATGGATCGCTCACTCACACCTAATCTAAATTAACTCTCTCTTCATTTTCCCTCTCCACCAAAACCATGTATCTTCATCCATCCTTTTTAGCTTTCCCAACCAAACTAATTTACTCCGCCACTCTCTTCTGAAAAGACTAAAGACTATCAGATTGTCGGAAATGAAGTTCCTGACGATAGGATTGGCTAGATTCCAAGTACACGAATTACTTTCTACTTCATTATTGCTTTGGTGCAGCTAATATCCAGTTGCATGATATGATAGCTTATTGTTGTTATTGTTTTCGATTGGGAGAAAGACACGTTATGTATAGTGCTAGCTGATGAACGGCATTCTCGCTGAAACTGTAGTGTGTGTGTGCATGCTCTATTCCTCAATTCCCCCACAAGCGCTTCTATGTATATCGAAAAATTTTAAACCCCTTTTTGTCTACACGCTTTTCTCGCGGGGAACGACAATTTCTCTGATTTTCCTCCAAGACTGTACCAACAACAGAACATTTACGAGTCAGGGTCATTGTTTGCTGCAGAAACGACTAGACTGGTACTCTTTTTTTACATACTTTTTTTATTTACTCATCATCTAATTCGCCTCATACATTTTACAATTCCAAAATACCCCGGTTAATGCACAAAATAAGTATATTATGCACGACGTTGCTTCTTACCCATCCCCGAGGCCATAATGACTTGCATGCATGCATTAGTGGATAAAGGGATAAAAAAAAGCCACCCGCACCACCACCACCACTGCCTCTAGCAGCCACGGAATACTGATGACGATGATGACTCTGTGTTAGAACGTTAGGAAGACAACGATAGAACGAAAAAGAGACAAGGATGTTTCATGCAACCCCCTTGCGATTTTAAATGCAAATGTGAGTGAAGACTACAGCACACACACACACACCGACTACTCCATTTCACTTATTTATTATTCTTCTCTTTCTTCTTTTTTACTCCAACAGACTTTCTTTCTCTCTTTCCTCCTGACTTCTTGGATTTGGCTTGTCTTCTCCTGCTCTGCTCTACCGTCTTTTTCTCCGCATGAATTACAATGATTTGGAAAAGTTCCACTACCTCCTCCACTGCTGCCTATTTTTTACTTAGATTTAAATGGAAATATAGCTGCAGAGAAGGAAGAAAAAATGAGACAAGCTCACTAAAGCACACTATTCACTTGCTCAAGTAGTGAACATATGAGAGCGTTCTGGATGACTTCATCACTTTCTTTCGGGGGACGTGGGTGAGAGAAAAAATGTTATTTTTTCTTGTTCACCATTTTTTTGTGTTTCAGAGCACTGGTAGAAAAGATGGACGCAAAGCCAGTCAAATGTCTTTCTTGCTTTAAGTCACACTAAAATGTGTATCAGCGTCTTTTTGCTGTAGCGTTTTTCTTTGTGCCTGTGGTTTGTTTACGTTTCTTTCTTTTTCCAATTTTCCTCTTCTGTGTGACACAGTACTGAGGATTTATGTATAATAAACGAGCTTAACACCTATACGTTACCGGGCTTTGTTGTCTCTTTTATGTTGATGTTGCTTTTCTCTTTTCTACCTTCCATTTCTTTGTTTAACGAGAGTTGTATAACGCGATAAAATAAATAACACGCTACAATGGAAGAAGACCGGTGTTATTCATAGAGTTTCGAATTTTTCGTTTTGTTTCTTTTTTGACTTGAGATAAAGTTAAACTGAAGATTGAATTGACATTTCTCAATTGAATTTTATCTTACGTTGTGTACGTTGACAGTACAGCATAAAATTTCTCCTTTTGTAAACAATGTTATTCAAATGGATCTTGTGAAAGGAGAAAAAAACGAATCAGTGTCAATTTTATTCGAACATTTTTCCTTTGTTCTCCGTCAAGCAAGGACATGTAGTAAGTGAAGTGAACCCATATCCCATTTTATTTACCAGTGAATCTTTTGGCTCTATATATTTAAATGTGCACTGAATGACTTTTTATGTAACCAGGAAAGTGGCAATATTGTTACCTTCTATGCATCTCCAGAGACAAGAGTACAAAAAGTTGCAATGATCGTTTCCATCGAAGATATTGTCAATCCCGATTCAAAATAGTGTGTAAGCATGTGCTTGTTTAGCAAAAGGCAAATAAAGGGATGAGTAGCGTATATGTTTTAATATTAAAGAGAAATACTTTTATTAATTCAAGGAAAACGGAAAATGGAACTCGTTACCATTTTTTTCTATCCCTTTACCAATCTCGTCAAGTGATACAACATGTCATGTTCCAGTCTTCAAGAAGATTGAACTTGTCGACTAAAATACTTGTTCAATATGGCAGTTTCATTAAAATTGGCTGCAAATGAATCTGCATACGACGGGTGTACGGGGAAAAGCTTCGGCAACTTTTAAAAAGGGAATGAAATGCTTCCGTCTTTCAAAATGAGGTTCTTTTTATCCCGAATGAAAATTAAATTTAGTCACTTATATTATATGGAGGCATGCTGTTCCATCCCCTAGACGGGTTGATTTTAATCAAACATGTCTCGAAAATGAACAAGTATCTGTATTCATTTTTCTTGCCTAACCATCTCCTGTACAGGATGTATTTTAAAAATTGTAATTTTGTAATAAAAAAAAGTTTGTAAGATGATTAAGAAACCAATTAGAAAAAATTAGAGTAAACTTGCCTACACAATTAATTTACTTACAGCGCATTTCAGCTTAAAATTTCCCTCCCTCTTCCCATCGTTCACGTTCGTTTGTTTTAGTAAAGAGTTTTCTGGTGGTGCTGCCACTGTTATCTGACTGGAGTCATCTTTAATGTAATATTTAACTAGTTCGCGTAAGCCATACGACCTAAGAATACGAATAATACAGTACAATCATCCATCCATATTAAATAGGACTCTTGAGACTCCATCCATCCATCCCTAACCCAACTTTTTACTTTTACTTCTTTATAGCAGAATACATATTTCCAACAAAGTCGAAAAATGTGAAAGTCAAATCGAGTATAAGGTAAAAATGCATGATTTATGTACATATATGCAACTTGCCCATGTCCTATATATATACACAGCTCAGTATATAAATAGATATCCATTTATGTACGCACTAATCTGGACTCTTGTAAACGTCAAGACGCGAAATGATGATATTTTTCTGGATGATGAGTGATGCTGCTCATGCCTGAGCGGTAATAAATCTCTCGATAAGTTATATTTGCCAAGGATATGATTTTCTGCTTCTTCTTCACACTTACACGTATATGGAGTGCACACTATCAAACTACTTTTGTATTGGAGGGGTGGTATGGCACGAAGGAAAAAATCTGAAATCCACCAGGAAAAAAGTAATCATTTGTTAGTTCACTGATTGCTATTACGTATACTTTCGTTCGAGTAAAACTCATACGGCAAAACTGTATATATGTAGTTTGTTGTTGCGTGGTCGTAGATGATATGCGTATAACAGCGTGTATCAAATACAGTAAAAATTCACATTCATACGTATTATAAGCTACCAATACTTCACTACTCTAAATTCACTTCATTATTTCGTTGCTGATGCTTCACTGGAAAACTTTTTATTGTTCCGAATGAAAGTTGAAACTAAGCAGGCAGAGGAAAAGCCCTTTTCTTGTCCCAATGGGCTTAATCTGTGATCCATGTAATAATATAATTCCCGATTCCGTCCCAGTCAATCTGAACAGGAAAAATGTATATAGAAAAATACATCATACATGGAATAAATATAAAGCACATATAGAGAGATAACTAGCTGGTAGAATACCAACCAACTTGTTTTGGAAGTGTTCCTGCTGCGTGTTGCATTGATAACAGGGTAGAACATAAAAATGTTTATTAGGCATACACAGAACCTTTATTAAGATGATCATGATAATTATGTAGGAGTAGAGTGGCACAGCTAATAATGTAATATTACCCATTAAAAATCAAGGCAAAGAGAATATTTGTAAGTTGCAAGTTAGCACATAATATGCGCATTGTATAGTCTAATGTAATTCAGATAACAGAGTATTACAGCAAAAAAGCCCTACAATGGAGTCATTATGTATTCTGGACAGATATAAATTTTTGAGAAATTCACGTCTGTTCTACTTATTATTATGCAATATTGGATCAGAACAGGTCATGTTACAGCAACCAATAAGCCGAGTCGTTATAGTGGGCGATGTGAGACATTTTCATTTTATCCAGTTTGCCTTCTGCTGTTTGTTCGATTATGAAACTATGGTCAACCGTTATTATTGTCATCGTGGAACATTCTATTCTTAATCGTTATTCTTGTCCCTTTAAAAAATATGATCATGAACTGTCTGCTACTCTAACGCTGCTTGCATTTTTTTGGTTTAGAGAAAATGCTGAAAATTTCCAACAACAAGAGCTGCACGAGTCGGAAGCAAAATGGGCTTTCGGTGTCCCAAAGGATGAGCTACAAAAATAAAGGAGTCGTGCCACCACCACCGCTACATGATATAAAAATTAATGCAAGAGAGTATACACTGGCTTTATATCTACATAAAAGTTGTATTGTGATGCTTTTTCCCTTTTTCTCTCTCTCTCACCGTTAAGTAAACAAAGTCCTTTAAACTTACATCGTTGCAAAATACGTACCTAACTACTAGTGCATCCCATCCTGTCCTCATCCTACTGTAGGTTACAATTTATTATGGAGTAGAGAATCTGGAGAGCAACAAACAATTTCAAGTACATACTCCTATTCCAAATGCAATTGAATAATCGGAATTATCCCCATACCATATTTTTAATAAAAACTGGATCATGGAAAATACGGATTTGGTGCATCTTATCGTACAAGTATATCCGAGCCGTACAATACAATAGTACACAATATACAATTTTGACGATGATAACAACAATAAAGTGGAAAAAAACCAGAATAGATAATGTAGTAAACCGAATAATTTTTACAAAAATAAATGTAAAAGATTAGGTTGGCACAAACGTCGATTACTTAATGCAATGATTATGTAGTTGAAAAGCAGATATATGAGCACATATAAACAGTTTATTTCTCTTTATTTTTTATTTTGCCCTCATTTCATTGTTTTACTTGTACTTACATATTGTACGAACGACATAATTTTTACTACAATTTGAGAAGAAGTAAACATTTTTTGTTGTTTGTACTTTTGCTGCAGTTTCCACTTGCTTTTTCCTGAAGCCATCCGACCGCAGTAACGCTGCTCTTGTTGGTTGTAGCAGCATTTATTCGTCTTCATATACATATACGACGACGATGCTGATGATTCGCTTTTTTCGGCAACTGAGTGGCTGAGCTCGATACTTGTCGTCATCATGCTTGAACATAAGGATTCATAGCAAGTAGGAGAGCGCCACTAGAGAAGTGGGCTTTGCCTCTTTCCCATGCCTCGTTAAAGAGCGGAATCACTGTGGGCATGGCATGGGGTGAGATGGGGCTGACTGTGAAATGCACTGCAGAGTGGAATGAATGAACGTAACACTGATGCTCTGCCATGACGTTCATATACTCTATACACAACGGGCTTCTCACTGGAGTTTGGCTAGCTGAGAATTTCTTTTACCTTTGTGCAGGTAAGATCATGCCTACACGTGGTAACAAGTTGAGCTCCTACAATGATGATGATGATGTTGATTGTACAGTCCCTCTTCTAGGAAGCAGACAAGCTAGACTAATTCAATAACACGGCAACTCACTGTGATAACAAAATTTTCTTTAGTGGTAATTTACAGCAGATAGGAGGCTGTGGAGACAACAATCATATATCATAGCACTCCGTGTAAAACTAGCTTGTTATATTACATCACCTCTCTGCAACAATTTTCCGTGTGTATTAATTAGGAGCTTTCTTAATAGTATTCATGTATCCAGCAGACCATCTTATAGCAAGCATAGTAAGGAGTTAGAGGATTTTTTATTTTGTACATAATCATCGTAAAAACGTGAAATTCAAACTGCTTGCCTCATATTTTTGGGTTAATGTAAGATCCCTTTCCCCAGGATGGATTAGGATTGCGAGTCTAATAATAAATTATCGGGGATGAAACTCGATGGAAGAATCCGATTTTATAATACACTTTACTAACCATTCATCCTCTCGTTGCATATCCAGGTTTGACTTCATATTTATAATACGCTCGCTGTTTATTTATTTCGGGAGTTTTTAGATGGAAGATAAAGCGGAGTGCAGCTACAAGTAATATATTATCTATCAAAAAGCTCAAGTTGTGAGTGTAAGTGTGCATGTGCTCGTCTTCTTTGAACGGGAACAATAAATGGGGTTTGTTTTACTCATTTCTGTATGAGCACATACTCCCTATTATCGATAGGAATATACAGAATACAGACTCCCAATATATATTGTACATTTGGTGGTCTCTTTCTCTGCTCTGCTGATGCCAGTGCCACCAACACCACCAAAAAGGCAGTCAAACTATAGAAATAGCGTACCCATCAAAAGTTAGGCCCTTTGGGGCTGATGATAAATGTAGTGTACGCAAGACAATCTATCTATCTGGATGTTCCTGTCACGGAGAAAGTATTTGTTCGTACGGTCGTCTTCCAAAGCAAAAAAGTAAGGCAACTAGTAAGGAAAGATTACACGACCAGTAAAGCAAAACATTGTTGTTTGTTGTATATTTACTTTTCCAAGTTTGGAAGTCATCTTGGTATAATAATGTATGTATGTATACTTTACCAGATTGTGAAGCTAGAAGGTGATTTTCATTCAGGAAATATTTTCTCTGTGTTTATAATTTCTTCATTGCAAGCTTCCCTGTAATACTAACCGTGAGCAGGATGGTGACGACGACGATGATGATGATGACGATGATTCACGAGCAAGATGATAAATTCTCAATGTATGATTTTGTCTAAAATATCAGTCCTGGACCTTCATCTTTATGATGTAGCAAAATAATAAATGTTCTCTCGGCAAACTATAAATTATTAAAAAGTTTTTGGTGATCATGATGGTGTACATAACAGCGAGGGCAAAACAAACAAAACTGATTCAACTTTCCACGACGGATACTGATTATATACGGGAGCCTTAAAGTTACAATAGGAAACACAAAGTAAAAACATTACAACTATTTACACTCGATAGAGACGGTAACTTCCTGGTGGCCATTGGGGCAATAAACGACTTTTCCTGAAAAGGGATAAAATTTGTTTTTCTTCCTTTTTTGCAACATCTAATGCAATAATTGTAATGGCTTTATTTGTACCAATTCATAATCACAACCGATATTGTTGATGTTACCGTGTTTTCCCCTTAATTTAGCCTCTATTCATCAAAGTGTGGCTACTGCTGCTAAAACTCCCTTTCTTTCACCCCACCACTCATTAGTTTTTTCCTCTGCTGCCTTTCTACGTGAAAGTCTATTTTGGAAGATTTCTTCTCTTTTCCTGCATTTTATCCGTGAGCACGCTTAACTAACAACAAACGAGTAAAACTCATAAAATTGTAGGAGAGTGTCAATTGAGTGGAGATAATGGCTCTATTTCTTGTTTTCCGACGGTTGATTTTCTATAGACACTCATCATTCCATTTTTATGTTCTTACCGTTTCCTAGAAGTGCAGCAATTGAGGTAAGACTGAATCGCTATTGTTTAATAGTGTGTGTATCCCTATATACAGACCTGGAACGACACGTACCGTAACTTTCTGTAATTGTATGGGTGGGTAGATACGTCTTTATGTATAATGGAAATAAAAGTGGAATGAAATTGTTCTCGGAGCGATTTTTATTATCGACTTTTCTCACGTACACCTCAATTACTTTTTATTTTTCGACTATCACTACATTCCCCTTTCTGGATAAAAGTCGTTAGTAGCTTTTCCCTCAACCCTCAATTCACCCTTTCTGTTACGTTAGGGGCTTCGATTGCTCGGCGTCAAGTAGATATTCCTTCTGGTTTTCTACACAAGGAAAGTTGTCCATTTGCAATGCTGTGCTATCATACACTCGAAAATACAATTAGCAAACACATTTACAAGTTTACATTTTTAGTTTTAAATTAGCCAAAATAATCTATAACAAACTTATAGATTTAAAAATAATAACGTTGAATACTGCCAGCTAATCAGTTGCTAAAATACTAATACAGTTGCCATTTTGTACTCTAACCTTTCATTTTGTCATAAAAAATTAGTTTATAGAGCTGGATTTGCAGAATATTTTCCCAAGGATAACTATCAAATTAAAGCAAATATTTTATACTGTCCTACTGTGACTATAGCCCACGACTATGAATTATTGTAATGTAGTGCATGTGTACTCTAGGTATTCACAATAAGTTTAACCAGTAAATCCCCCTTTTAACATTGTATATTTCCTGTTTCTAACTCGTAATATTTTTTCTCTTTAAAAAGATGCATGCATAAAACGATGTCACGTAAAAGAGCACGCACGACAACGTATATACATACTATACATACCGTACATGTTCATATATGGTATTGCCCAAAGGCGTCTATTGTAATTTTCCAAGCAAAAACATCTTTATTCTACAGCTCACGATGCTATCCTACTTCCATTTAAGAAAGAATTCTGTCCTGAATATTCAATGAGGTTGTTAACTATAAAACCTAAACTGCTGCCATCAATGCACTTATAGAGATGATACCAAGATACATACACACGTTTCCCATGAACGATTACAATGCGAAAAGAAGACACAACTTTGTTCTGGATCCTGCTAAATCATTCCGTAGTAAAAACATGTTGAGGCTGCCTAGATATAATATGTTAGTATTGCCACGTACAAGATTGTTCTTGAAAAATACGTAAGTGAGAAAATGAAAGTGTCTAAAAGACAAAAGCATGTCATTTCCTAAGGAGGAAACTAGTTACCTTCCATCCAATGTACATCGAAAAAATGCTGCAATTCCCATTGTTTCTTTTGTCAAGTATTTAAAGGGAATGGGGGCACACAGAGTACGCAGTAAAACACTTGACACAATCGAAGTTCGCCCAGCACTGACAAACACTTTGTACACAATTCTTCACAATTGTGTTCACCGCATAAAGATGGTTCGTCCAGTACTCATTATCCATTCAATGATGGACAACGTACACACGAAGCATGTCATACTGCATATTAGCCATCTTTTATCCCTCTTTGCGTGCCACCAAGGCAAGACGGCTCGACTCTTTTCTCTCCCTAACATCATCTAATACTCTTATGCGATAATAAAGTTAATGGAACCCTGTACTTACTGACATTGTAAATATAATCTAGTAAATCTTTTTAGATCACGTATAACCTCTACAGTTTCGTCAACAAGCACTTTTTTCTATTCTTCTTGCCTCTCTCGTGTTAATGTCATAAAGGCTCGTTAAAAACTTATATGATGGCAAGGGAAAGGAGAGAAGAAAGAAAACGGAGAAAAAAAGAGGGCGAAAGGGAAAGACATGAAAAAATTATGCATCCATTTAACCTTCGCCAATGTTATGCTCCACCAGACAGGCAAGACAATGTCTTCCTTTTCAGAGTCAACTCCACCATTTACATCAAGTTATCCCTATTACCCTTATGCAAAGCAGGAATGCCGTCTTCCAGCTCAAAAATGACTTTATGTACTTTTTTCTCATCTCAGCTCGCTCTTTCTCTTTTTCCCCTCATTTCTATAAAGAGCCATCAGCATTTTTATTTTTTCTTTCAAATAATATACAACGCAATGTAGTCTACTGCTCATGTTAATGCATATAAAATGTGTGTGACGGACGGCTTTGACTGACTTGCTCAGAAGATTAAGAAAATAAGATGTACATAAAGTGGAGGTGCTATTCTCTCCTACTGTGGTCCTTCTTTTTGTACATATTCACATTGTACCAGACACTTTCACTTTGTTCGTTTCGTTCGCACAGCGGTGGGTGGCTGTGTGTCAGGCAGGCATGCATGACTGTTGGCTTTGGCATTGGAAGAAAATGAAATAAAGAAGGGGAGAAGAAAAAAAAAGATATCCATGAATTCTTCTTGAGAGAGGCAGAACGGAAGAAAAGTAAGTAGTTGTACGTTCTTTTCCTTAAGACACTACAGCAAACTTTTTTTTCTGCCTTTGACAAACACGTCTCGCTTGCTTTTTCTTTCTTTCTTCTAGAGAGTTCTCGCTTCATATCATTATAACTTCCTTACACACATCCAACATCCTACACGGTACTACTTGGATGGAGGCAAGTCAAGCTTTAAGACAAGTTAGTCATCCGTGATATGATAATCATCAAACAACAAGGTGAAAGTGAATAGTGCGTGGAGTGTGTGAACATCATATAATGCTTGGTAGAGGTTAGGCCAACTTTGTAATGTATTTATCCATCCAGATATACCTAAAAACCAAATGACTCAACTTTGACTTCATTTCTTTCTGTCTTTTGTTGTTTTCTTGTACAGTTTCTGATCTTGGTTCTCACTTCCGCTTTTTTTATCTTTTTAATCACCCGCCATAAAACCATGGAGTATTATGATTCCTTCTTGCGTCTTACATAACGGAAGTTTCATTTAATGGAGGGGAAAACGATAAGTGAACGTAAAACTACTTAAGTAAACAGGTAGATACATATTTAAACAATTTTATCGTCAAGATCGTCTTTGCCAGTATGGTGGAAAGGAAGAGCATTTTTTCTGCAGAGGAAAAAGAGGTAATTGATTTATTAATGGAGTCAGCTCGTCGTCTGCAGGACCGTTCCAACTACATTCGGAGTTATTCTTATTATTTTTCACACTTACCTTTCGTGTTGTTTTCTTAAGCATTTGAAGTGCCTCCCTGTTTTCATAAAACCGTTAAGAAGAAAATAACTTAATATAGATCTAAATAGTCGCAGTGTGTACATTTTCGTGAAACTTTCATCGTAACGTTAAACAATAAAGGGGGAAAATGGGCCGTTTTTTGAGTCAAGACTCAAGACTTGTACTGTACCAGCTTGAAATGAACTTGAAACGAATAACAACAGTGGCATTGAAAGTGTTGCTTTTGATTTCAAGATCTGAGAACTTTTGCCAAGAGTGTTGAGAGTTTTAGTGTCGTAATATTCTACTACCTTTTTTATCTCCAGATCTTAAATGATCCCAAGTTATGGCAGGAATAATTAGAAACAAATACAATGGTGGAAAGTAGAGACACGGGAGTAAAGCAAGTGAAAAATCAAAATGCAGCAGCGAATGACATTTTTTTGCATACCAGTATACTGTTAAAAATACTTGGACGGTTTTATCTTATACGTATTTAACTTGAAAGATATCCATCTTTCCTTTATCACTTTTATCAGTGCACTATAACTATAATACATAATAGACATCTTGCCTATTTTAGCTTAATCTATCCATGTGTTTCATATGAAATACGAGAACCGGATCATTATGGCATTTCAAAGCGTTGTGTGGCGATTCCACTATACATTTATAACTTCGAGTGATTTTTACACTTTAAAAATTAATATCTATCTATTACTGGTCTGTCATATTACATTATTTATTGTAAGAAAAACCAATGTTGAAATTGTTTGTTCGATTTTGAAGTTAATTTGGAATGACAAAAGAAAACAAAAACGTCTTACCAAGAAATCGTTAGTTTTATGCCATGGAACAGTAAAGTAGAATAAAATAATCTTTCTTCCTCATCCATATATTCATAAACTTGGTTCATTTATCTTTTTTTACATTTTCTCCTTTAAAAAAGCTGAGAATTTACTGTAGCATACATTAGTATGGGCAGTATGCAAATTATCATCAGGGCATCTTATTTGTTGTATTCGAGCTGCCTACATCTCATCTACTCTCTGTTCAATTCTCTATAGACTAACTAGCTAAAATTCTCAACTTTTATCCCACAAAACCAACCCTCGTCATATTTTGTGTCGACTGACAAAGCAGCTTATTTTTTGTGCCTCTGCGTTTCATATAAACATCTCAAAAGCACTCATACAGACAAGACTTGCTACCATATTGCTTTGGTCATGTAGGGAAGTTTCCTATAGGTATTTAGTTATAGTCTTAGTCTTAATATAAAGTTTGCATACATTTTCTTTGGCACATTCAGAGAGATTATATCATAAAGTTATTTCTTTCACGTCCTTTGTGACTACTCTCTTTCATTACTTCTTTAGCTGACTATTTTCGTCCTTTGTAGAAAGTTCACAAGACATTGCTACAGTTTCATTTACCGACTACACCAACCAACTTTCCTTAACCCTAAACTCTGCATTTCTCTAGGAAAATTCTCCCGACTTAACAGAATCTGAAACCATAATCTTATTTGTGACTTAAATTCACTCTAATTTAAATAATCTTTACATTTTACTAATTAGAAACGTCGACTATTGAGCATTCCACCATTCTTTAATGGAATATACACTCTTTTCTCCTCCTCTCACTTTATATGCTACACATTTTAAAGACGTTACTCGAAATTATGTCTTTAATTGTTTCCGTCTCCAGTGCCATATCTACTGGGAATGGTTATGATACGATGTGACAAATAAAGTGTTCAAATGAAATTACTTTTAGTTTCATACCACCTTCCACCTTCCTTGCAGAGTCAGTACTTATTAAAACGTGCAATGGCCTCATTGAATCTGCCCCTTTGGCTGCTGTCATCATAACTAAGCGCACTTCAGCTTAAGATCATCAAAAAGTCAGGATAAAAAGTATTTAGTTTTACAGGTATTGCGTTAACATTTTTGAGATCTCACGAGTCATTGTCGCTTGTATTTTATGCGTTCATTATTATTATTTTAGGGCGCGTTACGATTTTTATTATTGGAGAGTGGAACTTTTGCTACTTTTATCAGTCTCTGTTCCCAACTCTGTTTGCTGGTTCCAAATACAGCAAAATTATATGTTCCGTCTGTTGCAGTAGGAAAGTATGGTGGAGTCACCCTGCTTATTTCATCCTTGAGTAAATATCATTCATTATCATTATGTGGGCAGCATCCCCAACATATTAAACCAGTCCCGTCGTCCTAAGCTAGTGGTAACCAGCAGTACATTATAAATACGGAATCGCATTTCAGCAGCAACAGAGTATAAAAGAGAAATTGGCAGTGGCACTTTTTGAATTAGCTATTTATTTAGTTAGTTTATTTTGTTAGCTTTACTTTTCTAATTTACGACGGGCACCCACCAAAAATTTTCTACTCCGTTCTACAGCAGCGTTGTAATGGCTAATGGCACCCTATACATATGTTGATATAAAATACAAGGACAGTTCTACATCTACTACGTGCAGATGTACTAGATATACCGCTTTATTGCCCGTTTCCGTATCACAGAGCTGCATCTTTCTTTTCCTATCATAAACACATTATTGCGTCATTATAACACGACGATTCGGATGAAATGACTCGTTTCAATCAAGTCAGTGAAGTGACTGATTACCATCATCTTATTGTGTTGATCATGCACGTCACTTATTCCACCACCAGCATTACTGCCTAGTAGCAGTCAGCAAAGAGGAACAGGGAGTTTGGAAAAAGGTTGTAGAGATACACCCCTTCATTTTACATTTTATCAACTCCACATGATGCATACATTAATACACACATCTAATATTAAGAGCAATGATTTTCCTCTCTTTACATTGTCCCATACTGCCTTTGGTTAGAGGAGTGAAATACACGCAGAGATATGTGTGGCAATGCTCACTGACAATGCGAGGGATGCTAAAGGGATGGAAAGGGATGAAGATTTGATTTAACAGCAAAGAAGATAGATCGACTTTCCACTTCTACTAGGTCTTCTGCCATGCCACAGCCCTTATGTTTAACTTACTGTTTTTGTATGCTGCTCTCTCTCTCTCTCTCGTAGTACATTGTTGATAATCTCAATCTGGAGGGTCGGCTTTTGTGTCCAACTGTTGTGTTTGTCTCTTTTGATTTACAGTCTTCTTTCTTCTTCATCTGCTTTTTCCGCTTCACTGATACTCTTTACATAATAAACGCATCAGCCAATTTTACACAAGTTGTAGTTGTAAGAGTCATATAATTCGACCACGATAAATTATCGTACTGGGTTATTTTTCTATCTAGTAAGCTCAAAATTATTATAAAGTTTTTTTTGTCCATCTGCGAGAAATTCAACACTTTTCCCGATATTATCATATAAGAATTTTGAAAAATCTCACATTGCCCATTGCGCTCACATTTGGAGAGATGTTGCAAAACAAGCTTACCAGTTCCTTTTTATCTGATCGCTTTAACGCAAAAGAATACACGCACAAGTGGGGAACGATATCAAGTGCGTTCCATGTGGAAGTAAGGGGTTCTCCATCTAGCTATTTTGAAGATGCTCACTTGCATTTTATGTGCCGGTGATAACATCAAACGGCAACCAATCGGCTCGGCAATACATTGCTCGTTGGTGAATGCAATAATGACAAATATAATGATCGTGAATATCGTGATGGTGGTGATGATAAGACGGTTAAGTGGTAAGATAATCCGCAAAGATAAAAGGGGTGGTGAAATTTGAGCATCCTTTGGAGTCTTTGGGGTTTCCTCCTATTTCACTTTACCCTGCTGTTAGGTAGTTTCCCGTCTTTCCTTCTTCAAATACAAAAAAATAATGTGCACAGAGAAACTAATGTGGTATGAGTTGGCTTGTGCTGGAGATGATGGAGCTGTTGATGGAGCATTCTATTTTCTATTTATTTCTTTGCAGGTTCAACATCAATTTAGATACACATTGTTTAAGCTTACTATGATAAGTACTGTTAAGTGTACAAAATCTCGCCAAAGTAATGTTACGTCTAGTAGACTTTCATGTGGCAAAATATTTAGCAACTTGCGAAAGTAATTTTAGGGTTTAAACGCGGAATTCGTTTAAATTTTTACCGAAAAATACGCATTGACACGAAATGACAATTGATGGAACCAATTTTAACAAGAAAACGGCAAAAAACATTCAGACTTCCAGGTAGACCTTTGACTGTAATACATATCAACCGAGTGTGAATACAGCTCATGCTGAGCAAAATCTCACGAATGGGGAAACATGAGACCCCGTATACACAAATATTTGCAAGTTTGGAATTCTCGTATCAGTTGAGCACAGTCACCAGTCAGCGTAGAGCGTAACTACCAGCTGTAAGCACAACACTATAGTAGGTTGCATATTATTCTTAGAAATCGTGTCTGTATAATAAAGCAATAATAATATTCTTTCCTTGAGAGTTTCCCTTCAGAAAATATTCCATGGCACAGGTAGATGCGGTACACTTACACTTCAATACTTTAGATGAGCGAAAACTTTTCTAATACAAGTTTTGTGTAAGTAAGCAATACAAATAAACTACATTTAAGTGAAGACATTCACTCACAAAAGTGTACATAAATAGGAAAAAGTAGCATACGACGTTGGAAAAAGTGAACGTGATATTTTCATTTCATGGACAAAATTTCGACTCATGGCTCCTCTGAGGATTTCCTCTGGCCTGTGACAAATGTCCCAACTAGCATTTCCAGAAGGTTTCTCCTCTCTTCTTTCTCCTTCTTCTTCATTTTACTTTCTCTTGCACTCAGTCCTCAAAACAAGTACACATTTCAGCTAAAGGACAACTCGAATGGAAAAGGGAAAATAACGTATGAAAAAGTTGCTGGATATTTGTTTGGCATTTTGTTAGAAGGGAAATATGCGGCAGCATTTACAGTCAGAAGCAGATGAACTCGTCATGTACGAAAACACATACCTATACAAATGGTAAACACATGTACATATTTAAGTTTTTCTACGTTGTCCATTTCGTTTGTTCCCCATCAAAAGTTTACGATGGTAAAAAGTTAAACTGTGTGGTGGTATTTGTTGCGTACAATAAATAAAGAACATCTCATTCACAACCGGACTAATTCTTCAGTAACATAATACCAGTGGAGGAAAAAGTCAACAAAAAAATAGTTTTCTCGCGCGATACCCCCTCTCTAACATATTTCGTATTTACAAATAACCAGTTCCTATTTGAAAATGCTCATATAAAGGATATAATAGGTTGTTTAAAAATAATTTGAATTATATGATAGTTTTGGGGAGAAAGTTATTATTATTGGGACATCGATGAAATATGAAATTCCGCTTAAATATGGTCGTATATGTACTTGTTTTAAATGACAACATTAATTCTGTAAGTTTACTTTCACATAATGCTTTGATGAAGATGATCAAACGATGTGGTAACTTTAAAAGGCAAAATCGAGTTTTGGCTGGAAGTGAAACCTCGTTGCAGCTGATGTTTTTCTGTGTTTGAGACATGCCTTTCTCTCTCTGGTTATTTGTTTGATAGCTCGTAAGAACAGATTGGAATGGTAATGAGTTGAATGAGAGAAGGAGTGGGAAAGGTCTACATGTAAGGAAATAAAAGCAACCAGAGAGCAGTCAGAGTGTGGTGGAGTAGCCTCCTAATAATAATCTAAACAAGACGGTAATACGAAATGTGTAGTAACGTAAAATAAAACGGAATGTGACTGTTGTAAGAGAGATAGCACCCGTGGGATCTCAAATATCCCATTTCTAATTAACACGTTTTGATTGCACTGCAAAGCAAAATGTTTCTCGCTACGAGGAAATAGTATATTATAGGTAGCCAGGATTTGATGCGGCTTGGGGTATGTAATTGTGAATTTGTTATGTATTCGGAACTCGTACTGTTAGTTATACCACGACGATCCAAAATACATAATACCTATATATATAAATATATATATATATATATATATATATATATATATATATATATATACTTTTAC
>JAHZNE010005027.1:0-19885 GCA_027744055.1 Callyntrura sp. NNG-2020
AGCTGTTAATGATTACACTATTGGCGACGCGGCCAAAGTCAAACGTTGGCTGTTTTTATGTGCAAATCCAAATCCTTTGGTATTATCCTATTTACAAAAATTTACTACTAATCTTAACATCTAATTTAGATAATCAAATGCATAAAGAAAATTTTAATCCAGATATAGAAAGTAGATGAATTCAATAAAACGTAAATGCTACTCAAAGAATAAATGTAACGTATTTATGCAATACAAACAGTGGAGCCTATTTGGTGTCAATAGCAAGTGCGCTATTATCTTGAGTCACGGTATTACGAGAAACCCCTGTACTTCTGAAATATATAAAAGAATAAGAAAAAATTAAATTAGTAAAAAACTAACATTCATTCATACAGGGTTAAAAAGACATTTATTTCGCAATTATACAGCTTACTTTGAAATGAAGTCCAAATAGTTCAAAATATCTCGAAAAGCCTCATTCATCTGGTTCCTTTCCGCAACTTGGCACAACTGAAACATGTTTTCCCGGTTGCAAAATGTAATCAAGGATTCGTCCAAAACCTTGGTAAACCCTGGCATTTCAAACTGTACCGCCAGTTGGATTACTTCCTCTGCAAATTTTGCCACGTCCTCGGCAATTTTTCCGGTGTACATCCACTTCACCAGAATGGCCAGAGGCTTCTGACTGCTGCATTCAACCTTTACTTTTCCATTGTCACCGGATAATTCTGCCCCTTCGGCAAATAAATTTGCAAAATACGGGCTTCGTGCAGCCAAGATGAATCGATGGGCGGATAGTGTCATCGCGTCCTCTGTTTCCAACCAAACATCTGGAAAATTGTCAGATGTAAGAAACATCCTCTCAATATCTTTAGAAAGAAGGTCATCCAAAGAAATGCGTGCTTCCTGTTTTGTAGCATCGGCTCCCACCGTCTTTAAAGTTGCATCATCTTTGAGCTTTACACCAATTTCCAGACGCAATTTCTTTGGTCTCCTGTTGAGAGTACGTCTATTCTTAAGTTTCTTAAAGTTGTAAGTGTAGCTACAGGTTCCTAAGAAATAAAGATGTTCAATAATGGTCGTTGGGTTAGAGACACCAATGGTGAAAGTTCCTGTTTCTGAAATGAAGCAATGAAACATTATAAACGATTGTACGGGAAATTTTGTAATTCATACAATGCTTACATTTGGCTTATATTGGTATTTATATAACTTATTGTTATGCTTATATAATATATTTGTAGCTAACAAACGTATTTGCAATAAATCTTACCAGATGCACTGCCTCCTTTGATAGTAACTTCAAACGATTGTGAACATGAGTCAGGAGACATCACTTCCGCAGAAACGCTTAAATATTCCCACGTATTGCACTTCTTCCAGTTATGCAAAACATGTTCCGTTCTTGTGAAAAAAAACCGAAGTAATATGTCTGTAAGTGGACGTTTCCTCACAATCCTCACCAACCGATACTCTTCGTTCATCAATTTTTCAACATTTCTGTTAAATTTTTTGATGGGCCAGGTTACCGTTGCAGTATCAATTTGCGGAGTCATCTTCTACAAACATTTCCCATAAAAAATCATAAAATTTAAAACACATTCTGTTATGCTTTATGTATCGTGATTTAGTACCAAATTAAACGGTCTATTGTAATCCATAGAGTAGTTTTATCAATACCAACCTCCTTGATACGGTCTAAAAACCACTTTTCGAATTCCATCTTCGATTGCATTCGATCTCACGTAATGACGAATTAGTTTTCCTATCGTAATTGCATCTACGTCTGCTAATTATATCAGATTATGTATTGCCCTATTTATTGCGTAAGAGTATAATACTTTTTTACAAACTGGATACTAAACTAAACTAAATCTTGATCATGAGAGTAAATTAAATTATAGACAATACTGCTACTGTATACCTATTGGTACCTATCTGACGACGGAGAGAGATATAACACTGTATGCACCGGATGAACGGCAGGACGCGTCTCCCTCAGTTTCTCTACACGAGTTTAAACGTTTCGTAGGCTGATTTTTGTCTTTATTATTTTTATGAACTGGACTGGCTAATTCTTTATAAAAATGCTACAGAATCTGCAACACGCAGTAACTGCATATGCTGGTGACTATCACTTATGCGAGTGTGCCTAAACAATTTTATTTTATCGTGCTATTTTTCAAAGAGCTTATGTCAGTGGAAAATGTTAGAAAATGTAATGCTTATGTAGCAGCTTTCAGCAAAACTGGGGATCTCACTAGTAAAGGGAAATAATAGACTGACTTATTGTGAAAGGAAGAGAATTTCAAATGATACTAACACTAGTTCTCTTTTAAACTCTGACTTTTACTTTTATAGTCCTTTTTTGCCTACGTCTATGACGCACGTAACTCTGTTACAACGTTTGACTTACGTAAAATACGTTGACGAAAAACGTTTGAATCTGGGTAACTTTCAAGGAAAAAGTATATGTAGTTATGACTCAATTGCGACATTGCAAGGCGACTTCCTTTATTTCAAGAGATTACATGTACTCCTCCAAGGATTTTGGACGTTGCGTGTACAGTGTGATCTGTTTACGTTTCAGACGACAGAGCGACGTCGAGAACGAGATGAGGACGACTGACTATAACATTCATAATGTTACCAAAAGTTATATACGACCATAGTGACTTACATATACTTTTTTAAAGCTTACTACTACTAAGATCATGTTTTTAAAATTTAGCTGATGCTCGTATGTGATAGTATATAACAATATCGTTGTATTCATTTACGTTTAACTTCAGAACAACGTTAATACAACTTTTACATTACCCTAACCAAGTTTACACAAATTGCTTTTTAGAGTTCGCCTTGTTTCAAAGCCAAGTAATGACCGGGTGGCATTGGTATGTTCGAGAGGGGTGCAGTACAAAATCTTTATAATCTGTGCAGCATGAATATAAATATAAAACTTTTAAGATATCTTGCAGAGTAATGACATTCTGTCTTTCTTCGTTATAGCGTTTACATTCATACATGGTACTCCTCATGCTTCATAAGTCACGAGTATGATTTTACCATTCATCGGCAACAACGATTACTTAAGTTGTGTAACATCCTTATCTCCAGCGACGGCTCGACTGTGTTGAACTAAAATATAGAAAGGCATACGCAGCAATCTCTAGCTTAGGCACTATGAATAAAAGCAAAAAAGGAGCATCTAAATAAAGCTAAGCAGTACAATTTTATTTTTTAACGATGCTTGTAAACCTAAAAAATGAGTTTGACATAACATTTTTGGCGTTTAAGTTTACTACAACGTTTATGTCTTAATATTTTTGGATAGAATGGTATTTTAAAAGCATATATCCATTTTTATCCGAGATAATTGATGGATTCAAGCTTTTTCTATTTTAACAAGATTAAAAAATCTTCTCATTTCAGGCCGTTATGCGTGCGGCAAACACCCTGTGAAGCATTGTGGTGCTTATGCTATATACACATATTACTCTCAATAGTTTCAGGGAGTCCTTTGCAATCATTTTGTCATGTCATTAGCCATTATTTTATAAATAATGATATGTTTACTCTAATCTTTACAATGTACAGTTGTTAGTTGTATCTGTATAAGTCAAAGTATGACATCACATTAATTTTTTGTCCTTCAAAGAATAAAGTTGGCATTTACGGTTTAAAACGAGCTTAATGAACGAGAACGAATAAATAACTGCTTATTCGGCACATTCTTTCGAAATCTGATTAGTTTAATAAATATGTGAACCGTTAAGGAAGTGGAATTATATGCATGCATATATATGCATATAGATATCTTTCTAATGAGAGTATATAAGAACCAACCACATGCGCAAATAACCAAATATGTGCATTGAGACATGATGTGAAAATAAAATCTCGTTTTGGTTGTGTAATAATTAATCAGTAGTATTTTACTACAAATATGGTCATATTATTAGTACATCATTCATTTTCCGACTTGATTGTTTTGCTCCTCAATTAATCACATTAAATTAAAGGTTTATTATAACAATAACAACCACAAAACATTTAAAAAGGCAATTATATTAATAAATCTTTCAACGCATCGTTCTATTTTTTATATTACTAAGCAACCAGAAAAATGTAAAAGTACTAATTACCAATACAATGTATATGCAAGTAATGAAGTCTTTTAGAAATTACAATTTTAAAAATCGATATGAAATAAGTTCTCCCTGCTGCCTTAAACAGGTATTAAATAAACAGAAGTTTTACGTAACGTAACGTTACAGAACGATTACGTAATACATTTCCTGTACAATAATGTAATTAATGAAACTAGAATTATTAAAATAATGTTAAACAATAATTGTGTTTGCTAACTAAAACCATTTTTCGAATGATAATAGTTAACCTAAAATTTATTTGCGATGTTATCTGCCCTTTCAGGAAAACGTTAAACCATTTTACGTTTTTTCTTATTTTTATAAAATCCAATTAACTAATTCTAACAATTAATTTCTTATTTATAACATATACATCTACCTTCCGACCTATTATCACGTAATTTAATAAACTAGAAGTTAACTTACTAATCTAGGATTATGAAATACATTCCTTGAACAATAACGTAATTAACGAATATACATTTATTAAACTAATGTTAAACAATAGTTATGTTTGCTAACTAAAACCATTTCTTGAATGATAATAGTTTACCTAAAATAGATTTGCGATATTGTTTGCCCTTTTAGGAAAACGTCAAAACATTTTACCTTTATTCTTATTTTTAAGGATTCTATTAACTAATCCTAACTTCTTATTTATACGAATAAGAAGTTCCTTCCGACCTATTATCACGTAACACACCAAACATAAATTAATGAAGATCTGCCTCTTTAATCATTAAGAGATTCAATGACTGTCATGACAGTCATATGAATATCCTTTTTCATTTGACATTTTCCAGCAGAGGAATTAAAAGACAGAAATTACTTTTATAGCTTAAAACTACTAAATATATACAAGTTGTAATTAACAAGCAAACACGTGTGTCCCTCCGTGCAAATTCTATAAAACAGTTGTAAGAACAGGCAATGATTTAAAACGATTAACACTTTTTGGTGTAAAATTAAGCTTATAGTTTACAAACAGGCTAAATTTAATGATAAAGTGAAATATTTAGCACTTATATTGGTGCGCATTTAACTTATTGAAAACTAAATTCAAATTGAAAAATCATTATATTTTTTATAAAGCTATTAATAATATATACTTTTAGTTTCAGAAACAGAACATAATTTTTAAGTAACGTCATTAGTTATAAAGATAAGTGATACTTCACGGATTTTAACTGTAGTAAAAATAGAAACACGTTATATGAAATTTGTTCGGGTTCCTCAGTAATGACATTATATAAAAAGATTCCAAACATTAAACCGGATTTAGTTGAGTTATGATTTTATAAACTCAGGTTGCAAATCAAAATAACCTATCTACAGATACATGTATTAAATTATGTAATTCTAGTGGTTTATAACTATGTAAAATGTATGATGTAATCTATACCATTAAATACAAAGTAGAAGTTGGTACATTGTTTACGATTAGCGGTATTAGCGGAAAAATGTTGGTTCATCTACATCAGAAGGGGGAGTATCTTCCGGTGGATCGATTTCCTCTGGAATCCCGAGGTTTCTAAAAATAATAAATATGTTATAATTATAAATTTTCTGAAACATCTTACAAAAGTATTATTTTAATATCACAGAGAAACTTTACTTCTTAATAAACTCTTCAATATCTGCAAACGCTTTCTTCATCCTATGCTGTTCCGCAAGTTGGAACAACTTAACCACGTTGTCCGTGGTGCATAGTTTAGCCAGTGTTTCGTCGATATCATGAATGAAAAGGTGCATTTCAAATTTGACCGCCAGCTGAAGTATTTCTGGTACAATCTTAATGTCCCAGTCTTCATACTCGATTTCAGCGGTATACATCCACTCCAACAAAATATTAAGGGGTTTCTCGTTGGCAAATTCAAGATTGACAGTTCTATTGTAATCCGTTTGATCGTTCAAGTTTTCCAATAATTTTGCAAAGTAGGGGCACCTCCCCACTAATACATAAACGTGAGCGAATATTTTCTTTCCACCTTTAGTTATCAGCGTAACATCCGAAAAAGCAGATGTCTTCATCATTCTCCTCATGTGACGAATGTAACTATCGCCAGAGGTAACTTTGAAGCAAGCGTTGAGTTTAGAAAAGAAGGCATCATCCACTTTGGCATCCACAAGTTTTACCTTGATTTCTACAGACATTTCTGTTGGTCGTGGTGGGTCTATTTTACGCAATTCTTGTAAATTGTCATCTTGGGCACTGCTGCCCAAACTGAAAAATTGCGGGGTTATAACAGTAGATTCGACGTGACCTATGATATGAATGCCGCCACCTAAAATGTAGATGACATAACGATAAAATTGTTTACCCCGGAATCTAGCCNCCACCTAAAATGTAGATGACATAACGATAAAATTGTTTACCCCGGAATCTAGCCAGGAATTTTTTCATAACTATAAATCTCTTGAGTTACTGCTTACATGAGCTCGACCCCCACTTGATGAATACATTAAAGCACACTGAAAGTGGCACATCTGACACCAACTCCGCCATTAAAGCCAAATGCTCATCACAAGCAGTGTTATCGTTTATACATTGCTTCTTGAGAAAAAACCGAAGATTTATTTCCGGCTGTTGGCTACTTTTTTCCATTCTTATCAGGAAGCTTTCCTCCGCCAACAGTTTTTCAACGTCCCTGTCAAAATTTGCAATGTGCCAGGTTGCATTGGCAATTGCCGTTTCAGGAGCAAACTCCTAGATAAAAAAGGTCTTATGAAGAACTAACTTTTAATGGTTAAAAATATATACAAGCTTGACCTTTTTCTCATTGACTGCAAGTAAGTTTCCTGCGTCCATTTCAAAGTATTTCAAGAAATGCTGTTCAAGGAAATATTATAGTTGATAATGGGGTTATTCTGGTTACTTGTAAATGATTACTTGTTAGCTGAAAATTAATTTAATAAAAGTTAATGTTTAAACCAGTTATTGTAATCAAGAGACAATAGAAAAAAGCTTTAGCGAAGATGTTAGTGAGAAGATATGTAGTAATCTTAGGTGTAGAGATAAATGGAGTGTATATGCGTATATGTACCGGTTATGCTACACTTTACACAGTCGGGAATGCAAAGCAGTACACCGGCTCAAAAAATACATTACTAGCTCTGATGCTCTTATCTGGTGCGTTTATTGTATTATGCAAGTAGTATAAAACTATAGAATATAGCGCTTTCGTTCTAAAAGCCAAAGAATAAAGAAATTATATATATGTAACCCTTAAAATAAGCATGTGCTACTTACAGCAAAACTGTAACAGTAGATGTCGTGTTGTATCAGAACTTGTTCGTCCTTGTAGCCTGGCAAGCCCACGCAATTGAAAATGCATTCAAATTACTTAAGTTACAAATTCTTGAAACATACTTTTTTGGTACCAAAACTAGAGATATGTTGTCAGTGTTCTTTTTAGTTAGTACCGCGTCAGGGCTTGAAGTAATCGGACATAGTTGAAGTTTTGGTACGGTATTTAAAAAATCGAATATCAGGATGTAACAAAATGTGAGACATTTTCTGTACTGTTATTAGTATTAAAGTGGGCATACAATAAGTAATCTTCTACAGTCATTTTTGAAAGTGGCGGCAAAATTCAAGTTGACTATATCGGGGCTGGGCTACATGTTTACATTTACAAAACAGCTATATATTTTCTGTATTGGAATATCATTCATGCTCTATGCAAGTCTGACAGTAGCAGTAGTCACGTAGTTATATAGTTCCGTTTAGCACACTTTTGTAGATGAAATACGCAAGCAGGGATTATGTATATCTAATCTACATGTATAACTAACAAAGAGTCACACAAAGAACCAGCTCTGGAAAATCGCTAAAATATGCTGCTAATTATTGAATATATAATTATTCCAAGAATCATGAAATTTTGAATGCTGAATTATGACGGACTAACTAAAGGTAAATTAATGTATAATTAAATCGCGGAAATTTAAAAATTCAATGTTCTACTACCCGAAATCACAAGCATACAGCTATAGTCCTTCAGACACCGTATGAGATACGGTATAAATTATAAATTGATTCCGACATGACTTAAACTACAGTTTATTTCTAAATCAAAATATGCGATTGCATTATAGTACGGTTTTGCACAAAATTAAACTTGCACACGTTGTTAGTTTCCATATTTATATTTATACCAATGACTCCCATTTTCTCAAACGCAGGGTTTGTTTTTTAATCATATTTCTATTTTAGCAAAGCCTGGTGTTTATGTATTAACATGTATTGTAAACTTATGCAGTGAAATTGAAATTATTAAAATTTGCATATAGCATATTTTATTCGCCGCCCATATTTTAAGATATTCAACAAGTTAATTACAATGTAGGGTTGGTTTCCAAATGATTTTTTCCGTTCCTGAATGTTTACATCTCAGTTCTATATTAATAGCTGGTTTTTATTGTTTTTCACCATTTTGAGGTTTCTATTTTTAAGAACCGGCATTAATACAATGCTTCTTTTGTAGTTTAAGATATACTATATAATTACTAGGAAAATAACATCAGTATAATTTTCCATTTAAAAACTCTTGGTCCTACTGGTTAATTTACAATGCATTATATATCTACTACAACTTAGAACTGGCACTGTTATAGAAATGTGTTACTACTACTGTCTTTTGAATACTAACAATATTGTACTAGTATACCACTAGACTATATTATAGTTGGCAATTGTTTTAATGTATACAAGACATTCTCAATAAGTACATAGTATCTGCGAGGATCTGCTTGTGGTACCGTTTCTGGAATCTTGTGACCACTATTCCAGGCTGAAAGGATGATAATATGGATATACAGGCTGTTTTTTTACATAATTCAAAACGTTATTACTATTATTATTATGTTGATAAGTAAATCAAATAAACAGTTACGGAAAGCTCTCAAACGCGGTAAAATGTTTCGGACATTCTTCCAAAAATGATAAAATCAATTTAGCGTTTTTACAGTCAAGAACAGTTAATTGTTTTTCTCATAAATCTCATTTTCTTATAACTTTAACATTTTTCTTTAGTGTCTAATCTAGCTCAAAAGGTTTATGATATATTTAGTGAAGGGATTATAGGCTCTTTATAATCTTATAATATACAAAATTATATGTGTATATAAATATTTACAATACAATTCTTTGCTATACAAATAACACTAAATTTAAAAGGTTAAATAAATGCAAATTTAACAAATGTGCAAGAATCAGATAAAATAATAGACACTTTGAATCAATCCCTCTTTGCAATGCTTTTGCTGCAGGACTGTTCAGTTATAAATTATCTTCTCGAAGTCCAACATTTCTGAAAAAATCAACATATCATTCAAAATATGTAACTAAAATACATACTGTAACAAGAACTAAATATTTGCTTCCAACTTGTAAATGGAGAAAATACTGAAAAATAAAAAAAAATACCTTTTTATAAAGTCGGCAATATCTACGAACGCGGTTTTCATATTAAACTTTTCCGCGACGCGGTACAAGTCAAACATATTTTCGGTGTTGCAAAATTTTGCAAGCGTCTGATCCGCAATTTGACAAAATTCTTCCATTCCAAATTGCACGGCCAGTTGAATTACATCCATCGGCTTAGATTGTTCTTTCGGATCCAAAATCTCTTCTGGCATTTTACCTGTGTACACCCAGTGAAACAGTACCTTTAAATGTTCCTCCATTGCAAAATCGATTTTGATAACGTCCGTGTCACCTCCTTTGTCCTTCACGTTATTGAATAACTTTGCAAAATAGGGACTTCTTGCAGATAAAATGAAACGATGCGCAGATATGTACTTTTTGTCTTTTGTTTCAAACCGGACGTCCGGAAAGTTGTCCGGTGTTTTTAACATTCTCGCAATATCTAAACAAATACGTTCTTCACTTGTCAAGACGTTTATGGATGGAATGGATGGGACCTCCAGCAACTCTGAACTAAGCAGGGCTGCTCTTATTTCCAGACAGAAATCCGTGGGTCTTTTAATAAAGGACGGATCCACCTTCAGCAATGTTTGGAAGTTTATGGTGTACTTGTTAACGCCCAAAAAGAAAAATTGTGGAACAATAACTGTTGGTTGGTTGTGACTAATAGTAAAATTGCCGTTGCCTAAAACAAAAACAATCCTTCTAGTAAATATATACATACAAATGTCGGAACAATGTAGGAAAACGCTTACGCGACTTTGAAGCCCCTTTAAGGTTTATATGAAAGGACAATGAAGACTCCTTTGGTGACAACAGTTGAGCCATTATTGCCAGATACTCAAATTTCTTGTAACTGTACCAGCAACCGTAGTCACTCTGCTGTTTCTGGAAAAAGAATTTAAGCCTTATTTCCGTCGGTTCCTGCAAGCCGTTTGTATTCAATTTCATTACGCAGCTTTCCTTTTTCAAATGTTTCTCAATGTTTTTATTCTCAGAGTTGGTGATGTGCCAAATACATCTATTTGAAGTTATCTGGCAATAATTCAAAGTATAAAGAAAGATATTCACAAATTGAGATAAAACATTTCATTTAAATTGAGTGCTAAATTAACATTGATTAATTAAACTTACTTCTGTCTCACTACTGGAAAACATCTTGTCTGACTCCATCGTAATCCACCAATAAATGTCAAAGCAAGTAGCACAAACGTTTGTACGTATCTTGAAATATATTTCCGGATGATTGGTTATTGATTTCAGTACAATTTTAGGAGTTTCAGGAATAACAAAATATATCTTTATCTACATAACCTATGAACGGGATAACCATACGTACGATTACTATCGTTGTATGAGTTTTGTGTAGCAGAGTAAAATAAGAAAAACATTCTGTATGGGCTACACATAGATTGTATATATGCTACTCCAGCCTATAACATGTTAACTTTATATAATCAATACGTTTTGCATATTAGGAAGAGTCATACTCGAGTGCCACCAGTGATCTTGATCTTACATGATGTAAGTACATGCTTGTCACTTAAAACATTTTGTGTTCACACATACACATGTTGCAGTAAAATCTAAAAATATGTATATTCATCAATATCTCTCGTACTAACAAGGAAAGTGACTATTCGGTTGTACGTCATAGTGGCATATCCTGTATATTTACTTTGTTACCTAAATATAAACTTGGATCATTACAACTTTTATAAAGGTTGCGAGGAAAACAACAAACTAACTAAATAATTTACCGCGCAAATAATAACATACAGCTCATAGAATGTCATCATTTTGGTATTATAGTTTTGACAGTGGTATATTTAAATGGCCAAAACACTTCAGAGCTTGTGATAATAATTTGGAACTTTAAAATTATACATAAACAGATGGTTTCTATGTATTGCCAAACCATTATGACAGAATACCAACATTTGATGTTTCCTAATTATCAAACAAATGTCTAGTAAGGCGGAAAGTTGTACAACCCAGCGACCAGGTGGTCGTCTCAAACAGAAAAGTTTGGAACGCTTTCAGTGGAACCTAACATACATTTTTACATTACCACCATGCGACCACCAAACAGCTATAAATATAAATATTAAAGTTGGTATTCAACAGTTATCTTTCCATACGTGGTAAAAGTTTAGAACGCACAGAACTAATAGTAATACACATTATAAAATATATACTTATTTTATTACGAAATTAAGGATCGAGTTTGCTTTATGATCTTTATGTAAATCAAAATCAATTTATTTAAATTGAATACACACTATTAATACAATTCAACTTCACAAAACCTTTTGTCGCATGTATATCTTTCCTTGTAAGTAATCCATATTGTAAAACGAAAATGTACTTCCCTCATTATATATACAATTAGCTATCTTGCATCCGGTTAAGAACTTCTGGGATAAATTTTTAATAAATTCAGTTTAATATATACAAAAGACAGCGTCTGCTGCAAATGGACTTGCGTTAAAAGCACAAGCAAGAAAATATATTCAAAGCTCAAGAGAATACTAAAATTATTGTACTCTGCCACCGCTATTATGCTACAACAAAACATCCTTTGATTCCCTTTTTCCAGCTTTTTAAAAACTTGTTGCTAGCAGCAGATGGAAATTGTTACAGTTGTTTAAAAACATTTTAAATGTTGTAATTACATTAAAATGTCCTAAATTTCAAAATTAAGGAAAGTTACGCTAACTTCAACGGCATCTACAAACGTCATCTCTGTTTACAAAGGCACATATTTACTTATAAATTATTCCCATGCTTTACCCTTTCAAGTATTGAGCTTGCATTTCGACTGATATTCATGTTCGTTGTATTACACATTGCACGTGATAGTATTTGTCCTAGTATGTAGAAATAAATCTTTTTGTGAAGAAGAGCTGGGAACTGCATGTTATAGAACATTGTGGATGTATCAGTTTGCAGAAGTGGTTTATATCACTAACACAGAAATTGTTATACATGACATTGTATGAAGCTTGGGGTACCAAAATCTTATGAAGAGAACCGTTTAAGCATTACAAATATATCAACAGGATTCATTTATGCGCAACTTGTATAACACAACCTTGCAAAATATATTATATTTTATGTTTCTGCTGTACGAGAGCGCTAAACCACGTGAAGTATATTATATACGCGCAGTTACAAATTAAATTTATAATCCTCGTGATGACTGAAGTACAATGGTTAAACGTATCACACAAATATGTTTTTAAATCTATAGTCCACATAGAAGGAACGCCATATGACATGACAATAACTATGTGGGGGTTTTGATTACATTAAATGATGCTAAAGTTAATTTCCCAAATGCAAAAGTTCTGTAGTTATTATAAGTATTACTGTCCTTTATCATATATCACATGTGCTTATATAACTTTCTTGTACGGCGTGCATTCCACCGTTGTGTTCTTTTGCTTATAATATCCAACCATACAACCAGTCCGTCTGTGTTTGGTCACATACGTCTACCCTCAACCGCATTAATAAAGACGCACTTGGCTTTCAAATAAAAGTATAAATTCATACAAATACCCAGTACATGTAGAAAGATTTACTTAGATATGCCTTGCGATTCTATTGCTTTTGCATGTCTGTCTGTATGTCTTTCTATACGTTGTATTATCTTCCTTTGAGCGGGCTAAATTTAATATATACGCTGTTAAGGGTCTTGAATTTTAAAACGACAAAACGTATATTTTAGTATTTAATACAAACGGCAAATAAATGATGAATAATTACATAGTTGGTACATTTTAGGCCCGAAATGTTAACAACTTGTTTGATTCATCCGGTTTAATGTATCAGTTTGCCTTGGACTGTTTTTTGTGGCAAGTATATTTTGAATTGAGAAATTAATTATTTGATTTGGTTGGTCATATATTTTGTATTTTGCAAACTTCATCAAATACTTATTTAATAAATACTTTAGTTTAGAGTCTAAAGTTTAAAGTCATCTCCGTGCTTACTGGGTCCTTGATAAGAAGAAATTTTTGATAGAACGCGCTATTTCGTATATCGGATAAGGTTATCAAAATATAATAGAACATATACTAGATGTGCTTGCATTTGCAGATGTATTCCGTATTTACAAGAAAGTAATGTAAAATTATACCTCATGTAACAATGTGACACTGGATTATTATAAGCAAACTCTGCTTGATATCTTTACTTCCAGTTTGGATAAACATTATGAAGCTTATTGCGTAGTGAAAGAGAAGAAAATCAGACATTTGGTGGATCAAGTTGGTAGTACGTTTAAATATATATTTGTTTAGAACATATATCATTGCGTTTATAACATGCATTTATATTACAATTTATATGTATAAGTACATTTGGACATATAACCACTGCGTTAACTATATACACGGCTTAACTGTAGCTTTAGAAAAAAATAATTCGACTCTACTTGTTTTGGAAATGTGATTTGAGGTAGATTATTTCCATTTGGCATCGTATTTAAACTTAATTATCATATTTACTATATTTAAACGCTGACATTAAATTTGGCTAACGTATCATCCTCTTGTAGTTGTTTGCTTTCTGTGACAAATACCATCACATTTTAAACATTAGACTAGTTGTTAGCGAGTAGTGGACTGCGTTATTTCAACAAATTCTGTATAAACAAAGACAAACCCTGAGATGAAGTCTCAAAGGAAACTTTCCAATAATGGAGACAAGGTAAAATCTAATATATGAACAAAATTTTAAAATGAAATTTGTCATGATGTCGTCTTCTATAACCATCTACAGAAAACGGCTGCAGACCCCTCGTCTGGAACCTCAAAATGGCATATTAAAAACTTTGATAAAAAAGTTGAGAATTTACTGAAAGAAGAAGGTTGCTTACTATCTATTGGAAGAAAGAACCATGAAATACAACTTCGATTCTTTTTAAACAAGGGCGAATCGACCTGTAGCAGCTTTTACAAGTTTAAGAAATTTGAGTATTTAGGTGTAATGGCCCAGCTACTCTCCCCAAGATCGTCTGCACTTAAGTTTCATGTGAGCATCAAAGGTGGTCCAAGTTCATGTAAGTTACACTTAACTTAAGCTTCAATACAACTTAAAATTAAAAATGTAATGCGGCAAGTCTAAACATTACCGTATAATTTAATTTATATTTGAAATTTGCCATGCGCAGGCGACGGTGATTTTACCATTGGCCATTCCGATCCAACGGTTATAATTCCCCAATTTTTCTATTTGGGCATCAGTAAATATACTGAAAACTTTGAGAGATTGATTAAAACGGATGCAGCTACTAGACCATCGGAAGTGCGCCTAGAAATATGCGTAACGCGACAACGTTCACATCCAAAAATGCAATTACCTCTCCCTCCGGGCGCTGCTGGCTCTTCAGACAGGAAAAACATGGCTGCTGATGAACTCTTATGTCACGACCTGGAGAAGATGTTGAAAATAACAGATAACTTCACTGATGTTACCCTTGTCGGAAAGAACAAAACTACAATTACGGCTCACCGCTTCATTTTGGCAGCAAGGATCCCCTATTTCGCAAAATTATTTAAGGATGTCAAGGAAGAGGCACTCAATGGCACTGTCCAACTTGAGTTTGCTAGTAAGGAAGCCCTAAATGTGTTGTTGCACTGGGTGTACACTGGCAAAGTTTTGGAGGAGATGGGTGACTTTGTAGCAGAAATAATTCCGCTGGCCGTTAAGTTTGAAATGGAAGATTTTGTTCAGATTACGGACGAGACGCTGATTAAATTTTGCACTCGGAAAAACATGTTCCAGCTGTATCAACTTGCCGAACAACATAAAATGAAAAAGGCACTCGCGGATCTTGCTCACTTCATAAAAAAGTAACTTAAATATGTTTAGTATTTGTATTGTAATGTTATTGTAATGTTGTAAAGAAATGTTAACTTCGATGTCAAAGTGTTAATAATTTTGTTGCTTTTGCTGCATTGCAGTAACGTGGAGGTTGGCCTTGCTTCCGAAACGTAAAACACGAGACAGGACAGCAAATGACAAGTGTTGCTACATCTTCTAATTTGTTGAGTTTACATGGTATGCGTCGCTGATTAACATTTTAATGGCAATTACTCATTAAATTTGACCAGAAAATTATTAATGTCAAATGTTGTTTATATTTCAGAATATTACGAAAACCCAAGTTCAATAATCGATATTAGTTACATCAAAGTAGTTATTTCAAAATCTTGTCAATGCACTGGAAGACTTAGCTCCATTTTACTGTTGCACAATTAATTTTTTCTAAAGAAATTTACGTTAACGTAGAAATCTAGATTTAGATAATTACAATTTTATAAATGTTTTAATGTGGTGTAGTTTCACTTTAGTTGTTTAGCATATCTCAGAAGAATCTTTTCTTTTACGAAGCAATAAAACTGGGGGTTACCTATGACCAGGCCGGTTAATGAAACTCATAAAGCAATTGGATTTCATGCCAATAATCGAAAATACAATTTCATGCTACATGGAATATAGATAACTACCAAAAGTAATACAAGCAGATACAACTAAATAAAATTATTAAACAGGGATAGTTTTGCTTTAGTCTCTCTGTAATATCTAATTAGAACTAGAATTTTACTTTTAAACCTAAACATAAAAACGAAACACACTAAACTGTATAAAAAGGAAATATTTTCTGAAAAACTGGAATAAATAAAGCGACTTCTATGTCGCAAAGTGATGTTTTCGTGCAAATAAAATGCAAATATCTTTGTATTTTTATACTGTTGAATATAGATATATTTATTATCTAATTTATTCTTCTTAGCATTCAGCTACTGTTGACTAATTACGATAACTGGTAACGTCTTGGGCATCTGAATTGAGCTGAACACTTTTTCCATGTATTCCTCCTTGTTTCTCTCAATGTCCACAGAAAAACCGAATGTTTTGCACAGTTTCGTAGTAAAGAGAAACAGTACATCTCTCGCTATTTGCTCCCCTGGACAGGTCCTTTTCCCGGGTTGGAAAGCCACCATCAACGCTTTCAGTTTTGTATAATTTACCCCAATATTGGACTGGTTTTGAAAACTACCTTCCATCAAAAATCGTTCTGGTTTGAATTTGGTGGGCTCCTCCCAAACGACTGGGTTGGACAGCGCATAGTGAATGTTCGGAATGATAATAAGATCTTTTGGAAGCTTAAACTGCAAAATATCAACATCCTCCAGAAGTTCATGCATGATCCCCAGTGGGGCTGCTACAGACAAACGCAGTGTCTCCTCTATCACTGCCTCAGTGTATGGCATCCTAAAAATCCATGTAAATTGTGCCCTTTAATCATTTCATCGCCGCTTAGCTTATTTCCTTACCTTTTTCGATCATCCAAACAGACATCATCCCCATCTCTCTCAACCTCTGCAATCTCCTTCTGCACTCGGCTTTGCACCTCTGGATGCGCACACAAATAAAATATCAAAAAGTTCATGGTCACCGCAGTGGTTTGTGAGCCCCCCACCAACAGACCCAACAGGCTACCCAAACACTGTTTTCGTCCCAGCTCCCCATAAAAGCAGGAGTTATTTTCCACCGATTTGGCGTGTTCCCGGAATTTATAAAGTAAATCCTTATGACGACCCTCCCTTCTCCTCGGATCTTCAAAATTTCTCTCCACAAAATCCTGTAACTGTCCACAGGCTCGAGTGTACTCATTATAACCAGACATATTTGGGGCGATGTATTTTATCCAAGAGAAAAATGCCAGTCCAGAGTTTGTCACCTTTTGCAATGTTTGCATGAAATTCTCCGACAACGTTGATATCTCCGAGTCGGCAGTTTCTTCCGTCATTGTTGCCCAAATAATACTACCTGTTGTTAACCGGAGCACTTGATTAAAATACACTTTTCCGTCGTCACTGCTTTCTCGTTTTATCCAGTCACATAAATTGTCCAACTTCAGCATTACAAGGCGTTCAAATGAGGAGGTTTTAGTAGACGTCTCCCTCTTGATGACCTTCACCAGGTAGGAGCGTTGCTCCGTCCAAGTTTTTCCACCCGTGTTCAGGATTCCGTATGGGCCTCCAAATAAAACGTTGAATACTTCGGAATGAAATTTTCCTGTGGATGCCGGATGTCCCAGGATTCGCTTCATCAGGGTGGCATCGTTAATTACGAGGGCGGTTCTAGTCCCCAGATGGATCGTGTACAACTTGCCGTATTGTTCCGCCCACTGGGTAAGTATAACAGAAGCGTCTCCTCCAAGTTGATGTAAATTTCCCAGAAGAGGTAATCCCCTCGGACCTGGAGGTAACTTGAAATCATTTTCGGTTCTTCTTTTGTAACAGTAGCTAAAATACACAAATGACAAAACAAAAGCTGTGCAACTTAAAGCGTACAGCATTGTAACGAGGCTCACTCACGTGTAATCAGCAACTGACTTTGAGAGTGAGTTTCAATAGTATTTGCTGTTCAAAGATGAATCGTTCCGAATACCGGTTGACCTTGAAGTTGTTCTACATAATAAGCAGGTGGTGTTATTAGTAGCAAACGAGAATTTTTCTTTCTTGCAAGAGCTGAGTAAGCTTGCATTATGTAGGTCACCCTGTTAAACAAGTTCCTAAAGGAGGCACACTCAGCCACTTGCCATATAATCTAAATAGCGGCATACTTAACGCTTTACGGTGTTATGTATGAAGTCTAAGTTAGACTTGTCGTAAATATGGATAGGGTGTGAGATAACTCAAAATTGCATAAAAACTTGTAAAAACTGCCCGTACGTTACAGCATACACCTGTTTCTTCTGGTACTACGAAGAGGAAAATTAGGTTGGTTATGTACAGATATCGAATGTACTGTTATTTTTGGCATTTTTATGTAAAGAAATATTTACCTGGTGACGTAAATGTCACATGTCGCCCTTTTAAGCAGTACTCGGACTGACTGCAAACAAAATAAGTCGACTGCGCTATGTACTACACTATAGAAAGAACCATACCACAATTAGATTCTGGGCAGCGGAACGTTCATTTTTGTGTTATTCCCCACCAGCTTTCTGTTTACGTAACTTGTAAAACGTGAAATGATACAACATACATTATCTCACGACTAACACTAATTGTAGCGCTTTCAAGAATTAATTTTAGACACCAAGCCATATTTTTTCACGGTTCCCATTCTCATTGAATTAATGAGTCATACACCATTCATTTCCTTTTAAGAGTAGAGTTTAACGTCAACCAATGCGATAACCTACTGCACAAACCCAAGCATCCCAAAGTCTCAGCGTCCAGAGAACATATATAATTCAATGGCGGGGGAATCCTTCATAATCATAATGTTGAGAGATGATTCATGAAAAGCATGCATATAGTTGAAAGTTGTAGCACTATACGATGAAGATTAAAACAAATAATTTAACTACAAGTTTGGTTTAACATGCTTTACACAAGCCAAATTAAGACACTGTTACGTCGATTACGTTACTTTATTACTAAAAATTCTGATATTTAGATATTTTAAAATTCCCCTTATGTGGAGGTGTTGGCTAGTTGCAAAAAGGAAGTCCTTGCAGCCTTAACCAAGAATTGGTGTGCTGTGGCAGCAGACCGGAAATTAATTTAAAAACCATTTGCCTACCTCAGTGATGACATTTTGACAGGACTTTCATTAAATGAATATCTTTTTTTCTAGGTAAACGAATAATTAAAATCCTTCCTTGGTAAATAAATGTTGTTTATGTTTATTTTAAAAATCAGAAAATAATTATTGACTAGACTGCAGCACGTGCTGTGTAGCATGTGCATGTAGTGGGCATCATTTACGATATTATAAAATAGAAAGTTCAACATCCTGGTAAAATATCTGGAGTTCATTTGGATTGCGATCCAACTATAGCATTATAAGGCATTGCGATGGTCATTGTTCAAGTGATGTTGACGCTGAATAATTTTGAATTAATGCTTTGAGGAAATAAGCTGCTTGTCTGCATTACTGCATAGCTCTACTTAGGGATCGTTTCTCAGTAAGTCGTTCTACTCTCCTGCCATATAGCATTTTCGGCTTTGCCAGCGTTCAAAAAGACCGGTTCCTCAGTTACCTCAAAAAGCAGACAGATTCGAAAGAGATGCCAGCATATAACAATGTAACTTATACGTTGTATGTAGACAGTATGACTTTTTAATCCGATTATGATCGCATTTTTTTTCTGCAGAAACGTGACGGGATACACACGCATAACAGTAACTCACTCAAACCCCACTGACACACACACTTGCGTTTTCGTTGTGGTATAACACGTTTTTGACAGCCCAGTTATCAACAAATCTGCATTCCCTCTTTCATAGGCGAG
>JAHZNE010005028.1:0-14835 GCA_027744055.1 Callyntrura sp. NNG-2020
CTACAACCTTATGTAGCAATGCTGCTTCTCTATTTTTATAAACAGATTTGAGCTAGGTGGGGGCGTCTAATGCTTCCTGTTTGACTACAGGTCAGATGAACTCAAATGCCCCTCGCAGGATACCATCTGTAGAGAGGGCGAATTCCAATGTGGCATAAGCGGTAGATGCATACCTGTATGAGTGGTGCCAATATGGACCTTTTAAATTTAATTAGTCACAAATTGTCTGGTCACTTTGAAAGTCTTCCTTGTTAGTGTTGTTCTCACCTGGTTTTGTTTTGCCAGGAATCTTGGTTATGCGACGGCGTGAAAGATTGTGCGGACAATAAAGATGAATGGGACTGCCCCTCGGTCTATGGCGGGAACCAGACCATTATGGGAACTAACGGCTCTCCCGCCATTTTCCACAGTGACCTAGAGCGTTGCTCCACCACTCGATTTTACTGCGCTTCAAAATGTCTTCCGCGCTCGGTGATTTGCAACGGGACCGAAGAATGTGAAGACGGCGCCGATGAAGTAGGATGCTACGCGGAGGAAGCGTGTCGTTCGAGCGAGACCCGGTGTAATGATGGAAGGTGTCAAAAAAGAGTTTGGTTCTGCGACGACGTCACGGACTGTCTGGATGGGTACGAATAATGTAATATCAGGTAAATACTGCCTCACATCTTAATTCATTTATGTATTTAAAATATTCTATTCGACGATCAGATCTGACGAGCTAAAATGCCCCTCACAAAATGGCACTTGTGGTCCAGCTGAGTTCCAGTGTGGCCCTTACGGGCGATGCATCCCTGTATTACAATATCTGTACTACACAGGCTTATTAACAGGGGGAGGCGGGGTAACTTCTTATCCTGTAATACATGACGTCCCCTCCCTATCCTTTAATGTTAAATCTCAAAATCCAGAGGGGACATGTCCCCGTCGTCCCCCTGGTTCCGACACCCCTGCTTAATAATAATAATAATATCAAATTCAAGTGTTATTTTAAAATCCGGTCGTAATTTTATTCAGACTGATTGGGTTTGCAATGGGTTGTTCGATTGTGACGACAACAGCGACGAAAGGAACTGTCTAGAAACAAATTATCTTAATGTCTCCATGATGTCATACCCTGTATCATACAATAACCGTAAATGTTCAACGGATGAATTCTATTGTTCTTCCACCGGATGCATTTCCAGAACGTCACTTTGCGACGGTCAGATGGACTGTCCGGATGAGTCGGACGAAGCGGGATGTAGTTACATTAACGGCTCCTTGTGCGGTTCCACCTACTTTAAGTGTACCACTGGGAAATGCGTTGAGCGACGCTATCTGTGCGACGAGGACAATGACTGCTTGGACTGGTAGGGTNGGTCCCCAATTTTAGCGTAGGGAGGGCGGATATCTCAATGGGGGAACGCGGTGGCAGTCCCCCCGGTACCGGTAACCCTGAACGAATAACATTTAGGAATATAAAAATGGTTGTTATTTATCACGGCAGGTCTGATGAGCTCAAGTGTCCCCCTCCGGAATTCACTTGCTTTGAAGGGGAATTTGAATGTGGAACCTTTGGAAGATGTATTCCTGTAAGAAGTTGACCTATTTCTGTTTAACGAAACGTTTATATAAAATAAAATAATAAGAAAACGAGTTTATTCTCTGGATGTAGGATTCTTGGGTTTGTGACGGCATAAAAGATTGTGAAGACAATAGAGACGAATGGAACTGCCCCTCCAGAAACGGAAGCTGGACATCAACAGGGGGCGTTGTGTCTGTTTTCCGGGGTGATTTGGAGCGCTGCTCCAGGAACCACTTTTACTGCGCTTCAAAATGCCTTCCACGCTCGGTGGTATGCAACGGGACAAGGGAATGTGAGGACGGCGCAGATGAACTTGCTTGTGTGAGAGAAGAGCCGTGCTCTTCTGAGCGGGTGAGGTGTAACGATGGACGATGTCTCAAAAGCAAATTGTTTTGCGATGGAGACATCAACTGTGGAGACGGGTAACATGCTATTAGCAACATAATTGTTCATTCCATGGGTTTATAAATATAGACGGCGTGATCTGGGAGCAAGGGGGGATAATCCCCCACCATCACGCATTTTATAAGTATACTCGCGTCCCCCCGACTATGAACGTTCCGCCGCCCATGCATAAAAATCCTACAATTTTTTTTTCATTTTAAGATATGACGAGTTAAAATGTCCTCCACGAAGTGAAACCTGTCGTTCTGTAGAGTTTCAATGTGGCTCCGGTGACAGATGCATTCCGGTAATTCCTCAAACATCTTAACTTGAATCATAATATTTCGCTGTAACAGCAAACACTCCTCTTCCTTCCCTATTCTTTGCACAGCACGAGTGGGTTTGCAACGGCCTGCAAGACTGTGACGACCACAGTGACGAAAGGAACTGCTCTGTCCCCACCGCCCCTTACGTTCGAGAATATACCAACCTGGAAAAGTGCTCCATGGAAGAACTCTTTTGTTCTGAGCGGTGCATTCCCCGGAAATCCGTGTGCGATGGGGTAAACGACTGTGAGGATGGTTTCGACGAGGCGAGGTGCGAGTATGCTAAGAACGAGACGGAGTGTGAGATAACACAGTTTCGGTGTAATAACGGGTTGTGCATTTACCGCCTTTTCACTTGTGACGAAGACAATGACTGCGTCGATATGTGAGTCTTCCTCCCTTTATAAATGTATGCATGTGCCCCGCTCTTGAGGGTAAATTATTTTGGAGAAACTGTATTGCCCCTTATTTTTTCCCAGGTCCGATGAGCTAAAGTGTCCCATTCCGGGTTATACTTGCAGTACCGGGGAATTTGAATGTGGTCCAGGGGGTAGATGCATTCCTGTAAGAATTTATCATTTGGTTAGCCGGTAGAGCGGCTTGCTCCCTTCGTTTTGAATGAATGTGATTGGTTTCTGGGTAGGAATCTTGGGTGTGTGACGGTGTGAAAGATTGTGAGGACAATAGGGATGAAGGAGGATGTACCATACAAAATGGAACCCTGACCTTGGCGAATTCAGGGTCAAATTTTCGTAGTGACCTGGAACGTTGTTCCCGGGATCATTTCCACTGCGGGGGAAAATGTCTTCCGCGGTTGGTGATTTGTAACGGGACGCAAGAATGCGAGGATGGGGCAGATGAGGTGGGCTGCTATAGTGGGGATCGGTGTGATTCTGACGAATTTCGGTGTAATAACGGAAGATGCACCTCCGTTCAAAATTTATGCGATGGGGATCGTGACTGCCTCGATGGGTAATGTGTGGCTTCTACAAGTGTTTCCCCAGGGAAAAACCTTGCCGGTCAAACATATTTGGTAGTTAATTTATTCTGGTGTGTTTGTTCAAAGTTCGGATGAGATGAAATGTTCAAAAGAGGAAGGCTGTGATGTGGAGGAATTTCAGTGTGGCTCTGATGGACGTTGCTTACCGGTAATTAATTGTGGATAGGATTAAGGATAAGTGTGATAAGAACATGTACATTATTTAGCATATGATAATTTTTTAGATGCACTGGAAGTGTAACAACATGACGGATTGTGACAATGCCCTCGACGAAGAAGGTTGTCCTTGGAATATATTGGAAAACAGCGAGCAAACCGTGATAGTCGACGTAGATTACTAATATACCAAGATTTATAAGAAAACCCGATTAGAGAAATTTAGTTTCTTGCCTAACACAGTTATGAACATATTTTTAAAAATCTGGTCTGCAGTTTCTACCAAATTTAAAAGGGTGCCATTTAATGGTTCAAGCAAATAATTAATTTCCCAGGGAATAAAATTATTTTTCCAGAAAACATGGCTTATTATGTAAAGGTAGGATCCTAACTCTTGCAGAGATTAAATACAAAATCCAATATTAAATCTCAAAATTCAAAGATAAGACCATCATTATACGTTTTCCTTATATCTTTCCCGATTCGTGTACCTACTTCCTACAAGGAGTCAAATGAATCTATATCAAGACACCAATTCAAATTATGTATTAACTGGAAAGTCGGAATCCCGACTTTAAGTTTATTCCTATGTGTATGCTCGCAAGACTGTAACTCGATTTCATCTAATTTATGCAATGTTTTCTAGAAAAATAATTTTATTCTTTGGAACATTAATTATTTAGTCTAGTCTACCCAATTAAGATTAACCCAATTTAAAATGTAATTTGTCACGCTAAATCGTGCATAGAATTATTAGAATTAGATGATTTAAACACAAGTTTAAATCAATTTGCATGTGGGTACTTATAACATTAATAGTAAAACATGATAAATGACTTAAGTACTCTAAAATATATAACCGACATACTGGATAAAAATAATTACACAATTTCTGAATAATGCAATAATTTCTTGGAGAATTTAAATTAATATTTTATCTCCGTTTGCTACAACAACCAGTCTAATTTTAAAAATGATATCGTACATCATTGGTTTATTGAATAACTGTAAAAAATCACTGCAACTCACGTCCTCCATTATTGATGTAATCGCATAATTTTTCATGCATACTCGGTACCTCCTTCAAACACTCCTATAATACTCCTTAGCAGGAGAACACAACGACCGGAACAGCATTCGACATTCGACATTCTGCAATAACCTCGAGGCAAAACACATCCTTCAACGCAAACATCTGGAAACCAGGTTAAATTTATAATTACATATATTTAAAATGTTGATAATAGTATATCAGATTACCACTACTTGCACGCAGCAACCAACGCCAGGAGCAACAGATGTAGCACGGTTGATATCATTTTGCACGTCGTCAAAACTTTGATTCAAATGAGTATAAGAAATAAGATTCCGATCGTGAATACAACAGAGTTTACCTTGTTGTTGTAAATATTTCATTTTTGCACGTTTATATGAACAACCATAACCGGATGCAGTATCACCTGGTAGGTAATTTGACGGTGATACCACAGGAGAATCCACTTATATATGATTAATAAAACTGTGTAATCCACCGTTTGGAGAAACCACGTAAGGCCCATACTTCACAAATCATTTCTCTTTACAATTTCACAAAAAAATTCTGCATTTACAAATTTATTCGTAGTCAGAGGGCATATTTCACTAACTCAAAGTACCACATTACCATGTTTGATCAAAATCCGAAAACTTCTTGGAGAGTTATTGTGGATACAGATAGACTGACAGTCAAACTTACTGTTGACGTAATCTTTTTCAGCATTAAAATGCTTTCTTTAGTTAATAACATGACACTTAAAGATATATGTACACATTAAATCATGGATTTGCGAAAACATGTGTCATAAATCCCTGATGATTGACTGTGAACTACAAAAGAATACTGCATCCAGAGTTTTTTCCCAAAAAGTAATATATTAAATTTCATAAATATGTTATATTGTCATCCAATGAGTTATTGTTAACAAATAATTACATAATTTTAACACATCTTTATGTCTACACATATTCAGAATGCATACTAGTTTAGAAACGAGAAAGAAATGATAGGCTGAGTTGAGTTATCTGATATTCTGCATACTGACGAATCGTACGGCAATAAATAACAAATTTGTATATAAGCTGTTTAATTTTCCGACATTGTATTTCAGTTTGCTCTAGTCAGAGATGTAGTTATCTTTTAAATATAAGGTTCAATGCAAGATGTACTAGTTTTTTCCTTCAAAACCTTCATATGTACAAAACAATTTACATTTTCAACAGGAGGTAACCTTCCATGCATGTTTTGACCTTGATGCCACGGTTGATTAAATACCAAATAACACCATTGTATCACCTTAAAAACGGAACAGATCTCACTCTGACAATGGCATATAGCAAACCGTCGACAACCCGCTACTTCACAATTGTAAAACAAATTTTCTCTTTTATAAACATGTGATTGATTAACACCGCCGTTATCAATTGGAAAATGATATGCACACATCAGAAGGAAGTTGATAACAACATGTAATATTAAAATATCACTGAAATTCAAATTCGCTAATCATTTCTACAATTTGAATGAACGCTTATATAACATTTTAGTAGATTTACTAAATGTTGGAATAATTTTCCTTTGCAACAGTGCAGTGGTTGAAAATCATTTTTTTAAAGAAAATGAGTGTTTGCTTAGTACAGCTGGAAACAAGTTTTACTCTGTTTCGTTGATAGTTCACAATTTATAATACTTTTAGTAACTTTAGTAAACTCTTGTGTATTTATAGAAAATATGAGTTAACGGGATTTTATCAATATTTATAACCTTTTATTATCTGGTTCTTGGATTTTACCGCAACTAACAATGACTTGATAGGTAATATATGCGGGAAAATTACCACATCCTTAGTCAAGATTGAAAATTTGTGATATATATAATTTTGCCGAAATAAGATATCTACATACAATTTCGCTAAAACTACTATCACTGGCAAATTCTTCCAGTTCATTTTGCAAGTAAAAACTTTAAGCAGCGCATAATGACACTACCAGTGCTCCGTCTTTTGTTCTTGGGCCTGATTGCTGTGTCTTGGACATTTGGCGTTGTTCAAGGTGAAGATTCAATTGGCAGTAGGGAAGGAGGTAACGAGGGTGAAGGTGAGATGCAATAAAATAATTTATGATGATAGGTAGTACTATAACTTATAAAAATATGTATTTACTGTATTCCGTTTGTATTAGCTATTAATAATAATAATGCCAAAACAGTTACTTCTAATAAAAGTCATATTTGACTCTTCTTTAAAAGAAAATTAAATTCTAGAAAAAAATATCAGAAATGTCGGTAAATTTATATGAAAACATTCGTGGAAAGTCAGGCTACAAATTTACCGTCGAGTTTGCACCACGAAGAACAAATTTTCTGCAAAAGTGCGAAGTACCATCGCATATTTACTACGTCAAGAATACTACAGGATATATGTTATCTTTAGTTCTGAAAAGTTATTGTAATTGATGCAGTGAAATAATTAATAGCATGTACAAAATCCCTTTTTCCTACTAGTCAGCTGTATTGGGAAAGTTGTCGTTCCCAAGTATAGATTAGCTGTCTATGTCTATGCATGCTTTGTTGATACATTGCTTGTATGCCTTCTCATCATGTGCAACTAAAATAGAGTCAATCTCCCTGCATGCAAAACGCTGGGAGATTGGCAACACATTACCATTTTGAGGTCAAATTTACATGTAAAATTAGAAAATCTAATGGCGCAGTGCTGTAAATGATGCTGAGTAGTGACAAAACTTTACTTTGCGCTTAAAGCCCATATCCGAAAAATAGTTATTGACCCTGAACAAATCAATTTTTTTTGAGAATTAGACTTTCTTCAATAAATGACTTTTAACAGCGTATTATTTTTTTTTACAAAAAATGTGTTATCTGTTTTTTGGTTTTGCTCTCGCTTTATTCTTACATGCTGACCTTCATATTTATGTGTATATTATTCCCCATCTTCTATACTACAATTTTAGACAAGAAACTTTACTCATTTGGTTTTCGTTACCTTTGCTCCGGCGTTAAACCTTGAAGGCCTTCATTTTGTTTGCACTATGTCGATTTTAAGGTCGAGTTCCTGCCACCCCTGTACGGTGTTATTAAATTCGTCTGCGCTTGCTGTGTTTGATAGGTAGATGCATGGCAATCATCTTTCGTATAATCAGTACCGTAGCTTCGATTTTTTGTACCTGGATACAAAGCTCAGGGGAAGGCCTGTCAATATGTTTTAAAATATTTAGAACCGGATTTTATAAACCTAAAATTCCGTCAAAACTTTGCAGAAATATTAGTTATCTGAGATACAACAATTTAACAGCAGCTCATTGTTGTATATTGTCATTCCGGAGACAACAGGTGGGCTACCATAAGAATAAAAACCCATTTTGTACAACCAATATTTTCCGTTTTTTCATGTTCCCAATAGTGGTGCTGTTGTGAAACGACATTTCGATGCCATTTGTGTCATTTCTTCTGGATGCAATGCGAATCTAACGGTTCGAGAGAGAATCAAAACAGCAATTTCCAACTCTGACGAAATAAACTGTTGGAATAATCGAAAATTGTTTTCTTCCAGACGTGAACCGCCAGTTAGTTACTTCAACCGTTAGAAAAGAAAGGTAGAATCAAAAGATAACACGTTCATTACATAAACCTATAATTATGATATCTACCAAAACGACATATTCGAACAGCACCAACTAAAGTTAACGCATCCCCGTTTCGCTACTATTTAATAAATAACATGCAGTAATGTACAAAACGATCTTAGATGACGTTTAAATCAAGCACCTTTGTCGGTTGGTAAAACAATTTTAAAGTTCATCTTTATTAATGAGGTAAGTCGCATGGAATTTTAGAAATTTTCACGATTTAAATCAATAATTGTAATTAATTTTGATCAGTTGCGCAAAAATTATGTAGCTCCAATTAATATTTTACTAAGTTTACTGACATTTATATGTTCACCATTCTGGCTTAAAATTTTGGAAGGAAAGTGAAAATGCAAAGTTAAGAACCGCCAATGTTACAATACAAACCTCTCAAAATCTCCAGAAATCTAGACTGAGCTATCGGAGATAACAACATCTTACTAGGTTGATACATTAACCAGCTCAAAAAAGAATAAAATCAAACGCTAACATTTCAGTGAACCATGCTCGTCAGGAACTAGATAGTTTAAAAATAATGATGTTTTGTCTGCATTATTTAGTGTATACTTATAAGTTTTTAAGAAAATAGATATTAATGTTGAATTGTAAAGTTAACCAGTTAAATAAAAAGTTGTTTATTTACCAAATCGCAAGTGAGGGCCCTTCTTTAGGGGACGGCCTGGATACCAGTATATATATTTATCCATCGTCGCTACGGCCCTGCGTATAATGTTTTTGACATACCCTCTCTATTATGATTTATGACTTTATTTTGTACTTTATACAAAATTTATGCTGTAGGAATAATTTATTTTGTGCTATAGTTGACGCCACCTTTACTTGTCATTTGGAAATGCTTAAAATTCCTGGAACAAGTCCTCTAGAAATTTATACTTCAATATTTACTATGAGAAATGTTCTTTATCTCAAGTTCATTCGGTATTGGTAAAGACACATTAATTGTGTTCAACGCATAAATGAATATTTTTGTTTTATCGATGGCTACGCGCACCAACCAGTTGTAACGCCTAGATTACGGCAGGCACCGGAACAACAAAAAGGGCCGAACATTGTGCAATACTCACCGGACTGAGCACATCCTTCAATTATAGCACCTACAAGAAAGAAAAATAAATACACGTACGATTTATTAAACGCTGGTGTTAAGTATTATCAGTTCGTTGCAGCTTACCTTCAGAATCGTTACAATCCTCACAGTCAGTTGAACCAACGTCTTGAGCAGTACTCATTGTCCAAGAAGTTAAGTATTATCAGTTCGTTGCAGCTTACCTTCAGAATCGTTACAATCCTCACAGTCAGTTGAACCAACGTCTTGAGCAGTACTCATTGTCCAAAATACAGAAACCAACCCCAGCAAAATAAAACGGAACACGATTAGTGTCATGATACAATTTTGCAAATTTCTTTTTAAAAATAGTTTGTACATGCAAATATGCCTGAACTCTTTTGGTTATGTTTTTACCGGATTGTCTGAAGATACATACCAAACAATTTTCACAAGTTATAATAGTAACAGAAGGTAATTTTTATTCGTACATTACATGTTAAATCATTCTAACTGCGCTGAAAGCAGCAAAGCAGCCAGTAATACAACATAAATTTGTTTTGAATTTTATAAAAATACAATAAACCTTAAATGATGTTGTCATTTTAAAAATACCTGATTGCACCAGTATTGGATATAACATTCATTTTTGTATATGGAAAATGACTCATGTTTTTTATGAGAATTGTTATATGTAACACAAAAGGCTATTGTTAGATCAAACTCAGCTGCAAATAACAAACTGCCAGTTCCTTCCTTCTCGAACCAGTTTACAGAAATATGGTACACACATATTAACATACAAGCCAACAGTAACTAATTTTGCCTCATTTTAATGTTATTTGAACAGTATTCCAATGATATTGCCATTATTGACTTTATATTTTCTGGCAGCGGTTTACTTTACTCATAAATTTGTTTGTTGACGTATTGATGCAAATACTATTTTTGGTTTGCTAATACGTCATTTGAAGACCCGTTTAACTTGTACGTAGAGCAGATTTCAATGAGTAATTAGAATGAAATACGTAGACATATTCTTTTATTCCGCATAATTACAAGCTATCCGGATACAAATAAAACATCATGCTAGCTGTTAACGTTGTAAATTGCAATTACCAAGGTATTTATTATTCTGAATATTTATGTTGTGTACCCCAACTTAGGAACCTCCATTTATTTTTCACACAAGTAAAACATCATGCTAGCTGTTAACGTTGTAAATTGCAATTACCAAGGTATTTATTATTCTGAATATTTATGTTGTGTACCCCAACTTAGGAACCTCCATTTATTTTTCACAGTCTTTTGAACGAATCAGATTTTAAAAATACGTAATACTGTTCAATTCTTTTATTTTTTCATTTGTTGAAAGCCGTAATCGATAAACAAGTATTCCGTTGAGTATAATGCCGGGCGGTATCGGAGTTTTATAGTTACAGTTGACAGTGTCATATGTCTCTTGTGAAAAGGTGCAAATGTGCTTGTTGTTAGCAATTTTGCTTTTTAATTGATCCTTTTGGTATCAACACCAGGGTTGTAGGACGTCCCGATATGAAACCGCATTATAAACTAAACCACAATTTACTGCATAAGTGTAAAGTGTAATCTACGTAATATTAATAGCGGTACACAATTGAACGACTTTTTTGCAATATATAGTTATGATCAACAATGTCCTACGTCTATATAGGGATAAAACTTGGATCGCGTAAGATCACCGACCAATTCTTTATAATTATAAACTTGAAAAAGTAATGATGAAATCAAACAAGCTCCTTCAGATATTGCTAGCATTGTTTGCTGCCATTTCGATACTTCTTTCTGTTGATGCAAATGGGACCAGTGCCATTGAACACTCCAATGCAGAAGGTAACGTTTAAACATTTTATAAGAAATTGTACTGACAGACGTAACTATTAATTTACGTTTGATATCAATTGTTTGCAGGTGACTCTGTCAAAAGTTGTGGGCCGTTAACTGCTGTGTGCTCCATAAATAGTTCTCGGCCAGAGGGATAACAATAAGTAGTTAGTGGCAACATGTTTCCCGATGAGTAGTGTCCCTTGGAATGTTCTAGAAAATTGGTGAATACTGGTGTTAGATAACAAACATATACAATGTGGTACTTTTATCCGTGGCACTGAGAAATATTAAAGTATCAAATAGTAAATTTTACTATAAATCTTTTAATAAATATTTTATATGAAACTCTTATATCATAATAAATAACACGCTGATTGACAACAACCTAATATACTTGGAAACAAATTGAAATATTAGTTAACATGATTCTTTATTTTTTCAAAAGGTTTAATATATTGTACTATGAAAATACCAAGTATTTTATTAATCACATATTTGACATATTTTAAAGTCTAACACAAATTATATGGCGGAGAACATTAGTAACTACAACTAAGTATTATCAATACATAAATGAGCAATAGAACGAATTTTCGTAATTCTACGTAACAATATATGCAGAGTAATCTGTTTTTAGCCCCTGCATAGATAATAATGAATTATCTCTAACACCATGACCAGGATGTCCATTACAATTGCAACGACCAAACAATAAAATACTACAACAATATTGTCACTAATTGCAATAGTTTTTACCCGTTCCATCATCCAAAGTCGGTGAACTTCTGCGCGATCAACGTATTCATACACATATTTGCGCCACTCATATATTTTTTCTGTCAAACCGGATTCGCTTATCATGCGAATGCGAATCAGCGAATAGTTTGTTGGGCGTCCCAAACGACAAATTCCGGTGCAATTCCTTTTTGCATATTAAACAACGGGTCTGTATTAATGCTTACCTGCTTCCAAAACCTCTTAGTTGGATGCTTGTTTCGAAGTTTCAGAATAAAATTGTATCTTATAAATAAAAGTTCATCTATATCCGCTGGTAATGCCGACTGGTTGCAGTCGCTGAGCCTTTCAATTGATACTTTATTTACGAAAGTTTTCTGCAGATCAAGAACTGTCTCAGGAACATACAACTGCTGTATAAGTTTTAAGGTCAAGTTGCGTAATTTGTCGTTTAAAAGTGTTGTTCTTAAAAATGGAATGGAATTAATTAGAAGTTGTGGCTTATATTTTATTGCGATTTTAAAAAGAAATTTATGCTCCTCCGAAACATCAGTAAATGAAGAAAATAATATTGACGCAGCGCTACCTATTAAGCCATCCGTGGTGTCTGCAATCCTGCTACGATTGTCAGCTTTATCCAGCTCTAACAGTATGTTCTTAGGTGACATGTTTGGAGAGTATTTAGTAAAATTATTACTAGCCAAGTCCTTCCATGTTTTAACCAGACTGTCCTTCAAAGGAGCACCCAGTCTTCAAATGTTTTCTCCTCTGTAAGCCGCGCTAAGTACAACACCAACCAGAATCCATGCCAAGACAATAAATCGTAAGGCACATGACGTTTTGCATGACTTTAATAAAGTTATTTGCTGTTCCAAAATTAGGATGATTGGAAACACATATGACTCCAACAAAAGCTTTAGAGGGATGCTGTTTATGGTATACTTTTTAATCAACTCCATCATTGCTGCTGTGATTGCAATGGCCAAACTCAAGACAATCCAAACGACCAGTTCGAAAATGAAAATGAAATCTCGTAGCGATAAATAGACAGATTGAGCTCCACTGCACGTCATAAAACTCATATAGGATGCATCACTCACATCAAAGGGGCCACGATTGAAAATGCTGACATACATAAAAATGCGGTCCATACCATTGTAGTAATTACGTTTTGCTGTACTCATAAAACACGACTGATTATCTCTCTGCCTTTTAAATTGATGTAAAAATATACACGTCAAATTATTCCCAAGAATACGGCGAAGAGGGGACTCAAAACTAATGTGTTTTAGCTCCCGTTGCTCCGAATGGGAATTGGACAGTGATTCATCATATGCCACCCAATATATTGACGACTGTTTAATAAAGTTTGATATAAATTTGGTGATATCGGATATAAATTTCAAATCTTTCGTGTCAACTCGAAAAATGTTTATATGTCTGGTGAATCGACCATTCCACCTCCGCTCTTTTATGAAAAATATGCATAGTGTTCTAATTTGAAACTTCTGCGGAAAGTGTGGTACCAGTAAGTAGATCATCCTCATATGTATGGAATTCAATTTAAGATGACCATTAGTCTTGCCTTCAAATCCTCCCACTTCGCTCAAGTACACCCACTTCGACAAAGACGATTTTGGTATTTTATGACGACAAATAAGTGCTTGAAACACATCTTGCTTGATACTGTTTGCAACTGATTCACTTTCAATGAGCTGAGAGGTACCACCAAAAAACTCAAGTCCATGTTGCAGATTTATAGAAATAAGTGAACCTTTATAATAAATCAGGTCGTTAAATGTTGCCGGAACTAAGTTTTTGTTTTGTACCATTTTCCATTGGAGGAGGTTCTCGGGTGATCCAACAAACGACCATGATTTACAGAGAATTAAATGAAACAGCACAGAGCCAAAACGATTTGGAGGATGGGGTGGTGTAAACAAAAAATATGACCACTCACTGTCCAAATCATGCAGCTTTTCATTACATCTTAGTTGGGCAAATGGAAGAGAGAACATTAAGGCGTGTCTCCAGAAGTGATGAGAGAGAACGATGGGAACATATTCTGGTAGGAGAAAATGGTGATTTGGGTGAAATGTTGTATCATTTCTTTGAAATATATACTCCGTCAGATGAACAAGGCAAGATTTGAACGGTAATACAGCTGATACCAGATCGACTTTTTCTGGGTAGTATGTAATTTTTGAGGCAAAAGTGCCCCTGCAACTCACAAATATGCAGAGGAACATTTTCAGAATACTCCACATATTCGCAAATGTAAAGATAACGATAACGCCGGAAAGATAATGGTTCAAATGATTTACGCAATCCAACGTTATCTACCGTAGCTCATTTGCAAACAGAGTAAATCCAACTGAGAAGTACACGCTTTATTTTGACGGAAGCAAAACTAACAAATGCCACTGGTATTACGGTAGCAGGAAGTTGCTGAAAATTTCGTTGATTTTATTAATTTTAGATTTCAGGTATAAGACGCTCATTGAATCCACCTGGAACTCCACAGAACAAGGAAACGATAGGTGATTTAACCAAAAAATACATTCATACATTTAAATTTGTCTCTTCCGAGGTTAATGTCCTACCAGAACTCGTCTATTCCAAACTCTGGTACCGGTGACAGTATTTAATATGCTGTATCTATAAGACTCATCAAATTACAAAGTACCTTTGGCTTCATGGCTGACCATATTATGACTAATATAATTTTAGCTTGATGACTAGCACATTTACCGAACCATACGGGTTCTGGAATATAGAGCTACCCCAACTATTACATTTACAACCACCCAATAGATTAGACTCATGAGGTACTCCAATCCATCCACAAATGACACCCACGCCCATTTAATGGTCGTAGCATAAGGATAAAAAATTACCATTCTTCAGTATCTTTTTAAACAGTTTAATGAATAGCAAGTATGTAATAAGGTGAGTGCTTCGAACGGATACGCGTTCCATACTTTTCTTTTCTGATGTCTGATATATGTGTAGCTGTCTGTGTTTTGTGGCGTGCTTAAGCCCAATGTTTCAACCCATA
>JAHZNE010005029.1:0-24059 GCA_027744055.1 Callyntrura sp. NNG-2020
GATTGGAAATTCTAAAAGAACTTTTCCTTGTCAGAGTCATAATAAGAAGAACATGAACACATGCGTAATTGTTTTCATAAGCAATGTTTTCCGCTTCGTTGTATCGTGTGCGTGTCTTACAATGCCCCAAGATTTCTAGTAAAAAATAAGCTATGAACTAAGGGAATATTCAATGAAGCACTAAACGCCAGACGGAACATGAAACTCGACTGAAAATAAGTACCCACCCCTTGGTATTCATTTTATACATAGGAAATATTTTCAGAATTTTTGAAATTTTCCGGTAACATAGGGTTGTACACTGCATTTCTGAAATTCGTAAGTTTACGCTTATAGCCCTCTACACTTGGTCATACATCAAGAGAGGGGGCACGATAAGTTGTGTAGCTCTGTTCGAAAGCTGTTACAGGAAATTCTTGAAATCCCTTACTAACAATTTCATCGTTAGACTTTACTTTATTAACCCTTTTAAAAGCGTTCCCTTAACATACCTTTTCAAAAGGGGGTGTACATAATTGGCGTACAAAATTTGAAAGTTTGAGCGTTTCTTTACCTTTAACAAAAACTTTGTCATCCCAGGAAATTGTATATGGTAGTATATTTTCCAAAACTGGACATGGAAAATTTTGTTTTTCGAGCTTACGTCACTCACTCGTACGCCACTTTATAGTCAAAAGTGCCTATTTTTATGCATCCGATTAGGTAGATTGCCTCCGTAAACTTTTTCTTATTTTAATTTTGCTTTACATTGCAGAGAACATGGTCTTCATGTCTCATGCAACCCCTCCCGTTTTTACTCACTTTGGAAGGAAAGAAACAAATCTTGTAGAACTTCTAAAATGATGGAAAAGTATTGCATCTATTATCTCATGTACGAAAAATTTTGAACTTGTTGGCAATTTAAAATGAATTGTCGCTTGTCGGTTGCAGTTAACTGTATGCTTTCCTTTTAACCTCAATTCATTTAGAAACTTTCCACTTTGAGTTAGTATAAAAACATTCTTGTGTGAAAAATGTCAGTTGTTCCGTTTGTTTCACCGTACAGAAATCAAGTTATCCGCTTGTATCGTCAAGTTTTAAAACTAGGTAGAGACTGGACATCAGTTACTAATTCTTCTGTGGATACAGCTACCGAACGAGAATTTATATTGACTGAAGCAAAAACACTATTTCGAAAAAACCAGCAGTTAACTGACCCCAAGGCAATTTCCGATTGCGTCCAAGAAGCTCATGCTAGAATCGATTTAGGTAACGGTTGTGTACTGTTAACTGTTGCGTGTATGCATAAAAATGTTGTATTAGTAATAACAAATTGGAAATTAATTGGAAGTGGAATTACACATATGCTACCTCTCTATATTTTTATTTAGCTGTTCACTATAAGACTCCTTACCCCCGGCCTGTAAATGTACCTCCAAATGCGCTTGCAAAAAGGAAGGGGAAAGAACAAGGAACGGTACAAGAACGACTCAAGAAACAGTCAGTCCCCATTTACATTAAATCAAAAGTTGATCAGTAATCAATCATGTTAATGATTATTATATTTAGTTCGTTTTAGTCAAAACATGAACATGTTAAAAAATAGGATAAATATTGATGTAATGTAGGACGTTACAGTCTGTATTTTATTAGACATATACATATTTATTTATTGTAAATTCTAGTTACATCGCATATTTGCTTATACATCGCAATAAAAAATTTAAAAATTTACAAGGCGAAGATGCTTATGCAAATATAAGACCATGTATGGTATGGCGAAGCACCAAATAATCTTATCTGTAATTTCATCAATATTTCCTTTTCTTAAAAAGCCTCATGAAAAGGACCATCACTAAAAAATGAAAGAAAACTAAAGTTAGCGAAAATTGCATCAAATAGTAAGAAATCTGTCGTTTATTTCTTACCAATAAATATTGAGCACACCAAGATTAGCAAAAACCAGACCCAACATTTGCAAGCGCTTCTATTATACTGTTCTAATATTTCCGTTTGACTTTTTAGCTGCGTCTGATTTTCATCCATGCGCTTCGTTGATACTGTTAAAGTCTAGAATGTTTGTAAAAGTATAAACGCAAATATTACTGCATCAGTTAAATCATTAAATCATATTAAAAATAGTATGGTGAATATATACTCCGGTTCTGGCTATTCACCTCTGTGTCATTTTTAATAATCTGTCCTGCAGTTTTAGCTTGCTCCTTCAACGTTCTCGTTAGCTCCAGCATATGATCTGCTATTTTTTCCTGAATTTGATGATGATATTTAATTAGTTCATCCAATTCTTCTGGTTTATTAGCGTCTCCTGAAGAACCTTTTGCAGGTGTTGGATCACCTAAAAGTTCTTTACGTAGGTCTTCGGAATATTTAGTAACGTGTCTATGTTTTATTTCCATCAATTGTCCATAATCTCCCCCGCCGGAAGTGGCCACTGAACCTGGGCCTATTAGTTGAGACGCAACCGCTTTTTCAGATAGAGTAGGCTGATATAAACAGTTTTGACACAGATCAGTTAAAATGCAAAAAAGTAAGTACCCGTCATTTTTAGTATCATATATTTACCAGCTTTGCTGTATGAATAACTCCCCGGATAAATTCAATTCGCCTGGCGTATTCTTGTAAGGCCTCCTTTGAAGGCTGACTATATCAGTGCAAAACAAAAACAGGAATGAAAAACAACTCCCGAATTTCAATCCACATGAAGTAACCTTAATTTTGTGTAACTCAATTTCAGGCTCGTGATTTCGATTTTGTTATCTTACTTTGGGCTAGTCTTCAAATCATTGAGCATATCCTCTAGCGCTGGTGTATACTGAAACAAATTTGATTTCTCATTTCTCATTAAATTAGACATTCAAATTTAAATCATTCCCCCGCCTACACAAATTCCCGTGCCGTTTTACCTTATCTAATCTCCAATTCATCGCAACCGTCTCCGTATCCATTGCCATTGTCTCGCACCTTGTTAGTAAACGTAATAAATTTGTTTCCAGTCTTGTCCGGTTAAACCCTCCAACCCCCTTCACCCCTCCATTTTGCCCTTGAGGCCCTCCCATTTATTTGCCTGTTTTCTTCTTATCTCAAATCTGTGACCATTCAACAACCGTAACAACTGGTACAAAATGCTATTAGTTCTCTATTCAAGGGAGTACTCTTAGGAAGGACTTGGATTGCCGTTCAAAATTTATTATGGAATGATTAATTGTTCGTAACAAGCCTCCTTGAGAATCGCTGAAAATGAATGAAAGTTTGAAAAGATGAAAGTGTATATGGAACAACACAACAGCTGTCTACGTGTACTTATCACATGTTCATATACACTTACGTGTACATGTAAACACATGAAACCATGTTCATGTTCACCCACAAAGTGTCACAAAAATAAACGCAAAAATGAAATGTTTATTTACACACACTTCATCTGTACAAATTAGTCATAAAACAAGGGTAAAATCCAAACAGAAGAAGAAAAACGTTAAACAGAACTAACTGATCAGTTAACATAAAACCGATATTAAACTAAAAATTACAAAAAATAGAAAAAAACAGCTACAATCTAGATAAAAAACAGGAGTAACAAAGTTTGTTGTGATGCTTGATAATAAAAATGTGCGAGACCAAGTCTGACACCACGAGTATACAACAAATTAATTGTTATTCTTATCAGTGGTGATTAGGTGATTATGATCGGAGTAGTATCGAAATAATTTTGATAGAGCTAGATACAGATAGATACTAGCGATCTATCTGTGTGTAAGTTGTAAAAATGATGGACTTTCCTCGATACGTGGACAATCCTCTAATTTTATATGATGAGAAATGTGGGGGCGACAAATCCAAAGGCTTGCGAATTCCTCGACTGCCCTCTCAGAATATCATAAATAGGCTAAGTGGTAGGGAGTTGTGGGGAGATTACAGAAAAGCTGGTACGGAAAAGTATCTGCAACGATCCATGTACCAAAGCATTTACCCTAATTTCACAGTGACGCAAGTTGATAAACCACCATGTTTTCTCCGGAAATTTACGCCCGATGGGAAGCACTTCATTGCTTTCTCTGCAGATCAAATGTCGATAGAGGTTTACTATTTTCGGGGACCACAGGCTGCAAATCACTTGTTTGTTGACAAAGGGAGACAGTGGTTAGACGCTTTGAACAGCACAGCGACCCCTTCATCCTCCAGCAATGGACTTGGAAGAGGTGTTACCAATAGGCGAACGCAGGTTAGTGAATAACATATTATTCCCACAATTCAGTTAATAGAAACTGTAAAATTAACGATTTTTTGTTATTTTTAAATGTTTAGACCAACTCATTCGACGAGCAACAACGTGCAAATCTAGGGTTTTCTGATACCTACGGTCGCGGGTTTCCTGACCACATTAGTTCCGAAGATAGGGATACTGCGAGTCACGAAATACGACGGTCCATGTTTGAAACGTTTTTTAAATTGAAATTTCGGGTAGCGGTAGCTCCTCAAGGAGAACAACTAAATAGGGAATGCTCACTCTTTACCGAAGACTACAAATATATGATAGTCGGCTCCGCAACGTACATTCAAGAAGAATATTCTAACAATTCTGGATCCGGGTACTTTGACACTTATCGGAATAACGAGTCTGTAGATCCCAACCAGAGATATCCTTTGGAGGACTACTCCATTCATTTGGTGGATATAACCCACGGAGTGTTATCAGACACGAAGACATTCAAAACGGATAAGATATTTTTGTCGCATAATCAAGGAATGTACTTGTACAATAATAAGCTGGCAATTTTATCTATTCAACATCAAACTATACACATATTTCACGTGGAAGATGGGCGCTTCATGGAGGTGCAAACAATTGGCCGCTTTTGCCATGAAGATGACGAGCTTCATTTCTCTCAGGTGCGACAATTTTTGCAGGTGCGTCCTAAGGAAGAGGCTTTCATGAATAGTCTGAAGCATCGTTTGTTAACACACATCTTTCATAAAGCCTACGCTGCAGCTTATCACCAGAGCGAGGAGGAATCCGACGTCTCCAAGTTGAGCCGCTTTTATCAGTACTTTGATCAACTGCGCAAGTTGAGAATATGGAAAATGCAGTTGTTGGATGAGGATCATTTACTGCTGAAATATTCTAGTGAAGATGTAGTGACCTTAAAATGTTCTGAACCAAACTCTCAGCACTGCTTGTTTGTATTTTACAATATACCCCGGACAGAAGTACTAGCAGTGTATGAAAACACGACGGAATGTTTGGTGGACTTGTTTGAAGGATTTGCGGATAATTTTAGGAATAACTTTTTGACACCAGATGCACGCTATTCTAGTTCTCCGTCAAATAATATTTATTCCAAGTAAGTTATGTCGAATAAATGTTATCGTAGACAAGTTTTTTTCATACGTTTGAAACAATTAATGCAATTTAATTAATTAATTGATATTTTCAGACAAATTCATCAAAAATTTCGTAACTGGCTCATTTTCACCTTAGATTAGATCCGGGATCACTTATCGCTCCTGACCCAAGATGACATGAAATTTGTATTTTAAGAAGTTATTCAAATTGTCCCTTTATTTAATAAAAATTACTCATTAAATCTTTCAGATTTGTTAAGACTGATTCAATATTTTTGTTTTGAATTTTGAGGAAAAGTAATTTAATTATTCAAAGTCAATAATTTGAAGTTTAATCTATTTGGTGATATATGCGTTAATGTGAATCATTAATTGTAACTTATAAAGCATGGGTAGACCTTATTTCAGTTTAATTATCCATCCAGCATTTTATTGTTGATTCCAACGCGGATAGTTTTGTGTAAACAAGCGGTAAACATAAAAATCCGGCATATAATAATACTTAAAAGTTAATTGTTATTCTCAGTTCTTGTTGACATTGTCGTGAACTACTTTGCAATAAACTCTGTTATTAATTTTATAGATTTTATTATATGAATTAAATAATATTTTTTTGTCTGATAAAAAAATTGATTAAAATTCTAAACTTTTAACTATTTTTCATAAACGTACCCTACAAACCCTTAGGGAGTCCCACACCAGCACCAAATGGTGAAGTGGATGCACTGCTCACACCAACAATTTCATAAATGCACCCTACAAACCCTTAGGGAGTCCCACACCAGCACCAAATGGTGAAGTAGATGCACTGCTCACACCAACAATACCAGTAACAGAGTTGCAGTTTGGATTACACCAATCTGGAACGATGCCGTTCTTCATGAAAAATTCTTTGGTTACACCGCGCAAATTGACTGCTTCAGATGCTCCATAAATCGCCGCTCCCAGCCAATTAACACAGTTTTCTTTGATTGCTGAAGAAAATATTCGGAACTCGTATGTCCCATTGCGAAATTTTTCGGCAAATTTTTCATCCTTGAAGTCCGGTTTAGCGTCTCCACCAAGTTCACATTCAATCTTTTTCAGCTCACGGATAAGTCTGGCTTTAAACCCTGGAATCATAGACGTTCCTCCAGTAATGAGAATGGAGGCTGCGAGCTTTTTTCTTGTGTCGATAGGACAGGAAGCAAGGCAGTCAAGAATCATGTATGGTAACGAGCTGCCTTCTGGGTTCATGTTTTGAAACCAAACTTCGGCTGCCTGTTCTCGTAGAATGCCGTTAAACTCTACAAAGTTATTTCCGTCGAGTTCGTATTTAAACGGTTTCAGCTGCGGATTGAGATTTGATAGGGTTTCTGGTGTAGGATTGGAAAGAATTTGAGCCCGTCGGATTCTAGTTACAAAACACGTGCGTAAACGAAGATCTTCAATGACATCTGGAGTCAATAATGGTTCCAGTTCTTCCTTTGGTTTGTTGTTGCAATTCTCCAGTAGCAAATTTTTCAAATTCCTGAGCAGCGATAAACATGTTATAGTATTCAATTTTTCATCACGTTTTGTGTGAATGCAGCACAATTTGTTTGAAATGTTTTGCTACTTACTCATCAAAAATTTTAGCGCCTAGTTCCTGTGCTTGAACATGGTTAAGTAAGGTAACTCCATTATACACCGGTAGAACTTGGGCCTCTGAGATAGCCGACATCTAAAACCAAGGCGGTATCTGTTCCCGTGGAACACACTGCAGCTAAATGTGAGGGTATCCAAAGAACAGTAAGAATCTCGTAGTGAAGATACAAAACTTTCGCCAAAGTATGACGCCAAAGGGATTTGCAAAACAGTGATTCCACTACAACAACTTTTCGATCTTTTGGCGTCACAAGGAGATGCCTATAAAAATTACGAAAAATAAGTGTGAGTGATTGGGGTATAATTAATTGATAATAAAACTGGATATTATACAACAGTTAATTTAGTACTGGTAGCATACTTAAAGTATATTGTGTTTAAAAAGTCCACCAGCATTTGATAAAGGTCCGACTCATCTTCGTAATCTATTAGCTTTCTAAATTGATCCGGATTATCCTTGTTGGGTATTGTAGACGGAATAAAACATCTGGGAGCGCTTTCCCCAGCAAATCCAGCTCTTCGGATAAATACACAATCATTAATATTTCGTGTGACATTTGGTCATTTTAAAATTATATAAACACATTTAAAACTTACTTTGTAAAGGCCTGGCCGATTTCCAGCACCACTGGATGTTTTTCATTAATTAAACCGATTCCTTCATAAAGAGGCATTTTGTCAACGTACCACAATTGATATGACAAAAATAATTATATTGAATGCTGACAACAAACACTGGGAACTGGGATGAATATTGGGATGTGTCATATTTCCGACTGACACAAGATTTTAAAAGTAATAATAGTTATCAACTTCCCTGTTTCTCATTTTGCCCCTACAACACTTGGTTCCTGCTGTTGATGTTGAATGGTTTTGGAGGATGCGATGGAGAAATGATGTGAACGGTGCAAGCAAACCAGAATGAAGAGCAGGATCGTTGTAAAAATTGCATGTGGTACTGCTTATTTTCTAAATTTAGAAGCATTTTTGGATATGTTGCAACTTCCAGTTTCATCTAAAGGTAGAACCATCCAGTAGAGTAACGTTTTAATGCTTAGGGGTTCTGTCAAATGGTCTGTGTTTAAATTCGACTAAAATATCTATGTTCCGGAGACAACACGTCATTGATACACTTTGAGAGTTAGATTTTATTACTGAAACATATTATGCAAAGAATAATATAACAAAACTTTGTCTCCAACAAAAATAAAATATTTACAAAGTGTAATTTCATTGATAAATTCATTCCTGGCATTCATTATTAGTATGTTGTATTAAACAACCTCAGGTTCTTCCTCTTCTTCCTCCAAATCTTCCTGGTCCAAATCATTCTCGTCCTCGCAATCATACTCGAACTCAGTGTCTTGAGTCCGAAACTGCTCAGGGTCAACCAAACGATAGCTTTCCTCCAAATATCCATGCAAATTTCCAACCGCAAGTTTCACTAATGAATCTCGTTTATTACGGCTAAACATTTTTATACCTTGCTTTGTGAACCGTTCGTGGCAGCCAATTGGGTGCACTTCCCTCCCATACTTGTCACAAATAAACATTTTTGAGGATGGCGGAGCTCGAAAAATTACATCCTGTGCTTTTTTGGCGCTTTGAAATCCCAACAAGACAGCAGAGAAATAATTCTCTTCTGTTAGCACCTTTGCCTGGAGGTTTTCCCAGGCAGTGAACAGTACAGCAAGAATCTCTGCACATCCAACGCACATTCTTAAGTCTAATTCTTTTACCCTTGGCTTTGCATTAATAACGTCACAAATCCTTTTCGCTGATAGTTCCCGCTTATTCTCGGTCTCCTTCTTTTTGGCGTTCAATTTCTCCAATATGAAAGCTTTCACCTCGTCCAGATTTGGCATGCACTCGATAGGGATTTTGATTCCTTTGAAGCTGTCTTTGGTCAATTCAACGTACATCTCCTCTGGCCTGTTAACATTATGATCCAAATGGTCGACTCCAAGCTGTTCAAAGAAGCTGGTCAAAAAGTCATGTAGCGGTACCCGGACCTGATGCATACTTCGTCTCATTTTTCCCACAGGCTTCTTCTCCGTGTCTTTACTTTGTTTTTCCTGCTGGTCAAAAAATTGTTCTTCCTCATCCTCCAATTTGCCAATAAAAATTTCAACCATCTGAGAAATCACAGTTGACATTCTGTTTATCATCCTTACCCATCTTGGGTATGGGTTGTGAGGATTAAAAACGGAAGCTAATGCAGCTTCGATAAGGATGCTTTTGCCCGTATAAGTATCGTCCTGTCCTTTACTGGGAATTTTTGTCACAATTTTGTCACCATTTTTAAAGGGGACGAGACAATTGCAACAACAGCTCATGCGACATGATCGACAAGGTAAAGGTAGTCGTTTCTTCGTTTGTGCCCATTTATCGGTATCACTGCTTTCTGCTACACTTTCATTGTCGGCTGTAGTGCCAATCGTTCTCTTAGGATTTCCTTGAGTCCCACTCGTGGATGCCCGCAAAGTACCAGGGTCTTGTTTCTTTTTAACAGTGCCCTCATCTCTGTCCATGTCAAGTGAGGGTTTAGTTTTCATACTCTTCTGTTAATAGAAATATTGAGAACGTTACATAACATATAAGTAATAATACCAAATTAAAAATCCGAAACGGACAGGCACAAGTCCCAATGCAATGAACCTTTTTTGTATTATGAAAAAAGTTGTATGGTTTTGTGTTTAAAAGTAATTACAAATTAGGTATAAAATCATTTTATTAAAATGTAATCTAATCGGGGCAGCCATTTTGTTGATATTAATATAATTTAAATTACATAACATCATAAACACATAGTGCCATACACGCACAGTTATTTGCATCCTGTCGTCCCTTAAAGACATTTGAACAGATTTTGTGTACCGTCAACGTCAACCGTACCATGTGCTCAAAAGCTCCAAATCCGCTAAACTTTAGGGTACCGCTTCCTCCAGCCTTTTGACTTCCGTCTACTCGATTACTAGATTCTTTTAACGTCATATTTGCCTTGGAAGTGCAGCAGGGACAGATGTCCGTTAAGATTGGTTTTTCTTTTACCATGCTTTCTGTAGTTACGCCAGCGGCTTCCGCTTCGTCGACTTCAGGTAGTGGACTTAAATGAGACATATTTCCACTGCTTCACCGCTCGGAGGAGTCGTCAGTCGTATTGCTTTAATGATGGTATGTCTTCCTGTACTTCAAAAGTATAATGGCGTTTCAATTGTTGGAGTACTTTGAACATGTAAATATACATCGAAAAAAGATATCCTTAAATATCAGTTGTCAGTTCACTCACCTACAACTTATCTATCACTTACCTCAACCCCCAGTCAGTGATATCACTTCGGTAAGTATGCACTCTAACAGTCAAGAAATTGACATGTGAATAACCCTGGAAAAACGTAGCCTGTTAGTTAAATACAGGGCTCGCAGATACTGTCTCTATTCTAAAAATGTGACAAGGCTAAGGCACAATGATTTAAAATTTAATTAAATTATGAATTGAACTAATTGTAAGTAACACAGCAGAGCAGGCACAGAGCCACACATTCATTAAGTTTAAGTAAGTAAGACTCGTTGTGGGTCTGTGGGTCTTGTAATACATTTCATTCTATCTTTATCTTTATCTTTCAAATGTTCATATTCGTTTAAAATTTTGGACGGTGTTCAAGTCTGTACATTGTAATTGTACAAGCAGGGGAAAACAAATTTGCATGCTAATTTTTTAAAGAATATCCTTGTTGTCCGACATATCCGGTTTATTAAGTTTATTCCAATAAAGTACAGTTAAAAGTTTAAGCATTGTGTTTATTTTATTGAATGAAATTTAGTGGTACGGATGCAATTAACAAAAGTACATTTAAAACTACAGGGTGAACTTCAAATACGCAGTTAGGAACAACTTGTAGTTTTTAAATAAAATTGTTCATTTATTGCTTGTAACAAGAACAGGAGTATATAAACAAGACATGCAATTATTATTTTAAAATGTTGGCAGAGTTAATACAACGCAAGTGAAATTTTCTTTTAACATATTATTAATCAACTTTGGCTTTTTCACCTCGTAAATATTTACTCATTCCTTTTAAAATAATCCGTAAACTAAACAAAACTGGAATGCCAACAGGTAGGAACAAAGGTATATAAATGGCGTATTTCTGATCATCCGGAAAATACAGTTGAGCCAAGTTTGTGGGATGGTGGAAAGCAATCTCTGATGCTTTGAAGGATTCAAGGGCATATTCTTGAGCAAGGGCTAGATTACCTTCGACAGCATACCCAAACGCCTTCTTAATAGCCACAACACTTTTTTCCACTTCCAGCCCTACTTGGTCCGTCACTACAATGTTTGTAATTTGATCAAGCAAATTTCCCAGCGACTAGAAGGAATTTAAAAAATGCATTTAGCTATTTCATAAAGAAGAAGGAAAAATATGATTGTTAACATAAACTTTATACCTGAAGAGTATTTCCAGAAGTGAAAAGTAAATTCCGTAGACGTTTACGAACAAGAAGGTCCACTTCCCAATCGCGTAGCGCAGAGCCTCTAAAGTCTAAGACGCCGTCTTCTTTCATCTAGTGCGAGAAGGTACATATAAAAATAAAATTATCGATAAGTCCGGTTCATGTAATTAAAAAATCGATCATCGAGAAGATTAGTTGAAATAGGTGCATATAATCATACAACCTAATACTACTACTTATTACCTTACTAGACAAACCAATTAAAGATCGAAATTGACTCAACACAACTGCCATAACGGCTTCCATTGACACCTCGTGCTTAACGCCGCGTTTAATTTCAGGAGGACTAACAGATTCATTCCTTTGTGGGCACGGTGCGTTGTAAATAAATATACCACCCCATTGAGGCACCAAGAAAGCATTACTCAATAATCCAGTACCATCTTCTTCTAGAATTTGCAAGGGATACTTATCACAAGGAGCAGTGTACGTAAGAAAATTCAAAGCTGGATTTTGTGACACGAAGGAAGCTGAAATAGTTTTTAATTATTTTTACATCAAATTAATATGTATTTAAAATGATACTTTGTAATCATTAAAATATGTGTTACTAACAGAGTTTGGATTCCACCGGATTTATAACTAGTGGTAGTTGTACATTTGGGATTTCGAAAATTCCTGTCATTCCATTGTATCTGGGGAGAACATTTAGTTTGATGTAGTGCAACGTTTGAGATCTGACAGTAAACTCTGCAAACGGCTTCAGCTTTTTAACCACTGGTTCCAAATAATCTAAAACGTGAGAAATCCAAAAACGTACAATTTTTTAGGTACTGTGGCATTCACCAAATGAATTTAAAACTAAACTTGCTGTCAAAAGTCTAAAATGACATTTACAATACCTTTGACACCTTGTTCAATAAGCCAGTAGCTCTCTAAAACCTCTGGCTCGGGAACCAGTAAACTTAAAAGAATATCGTATCCATCGGAGAGTGGAAGTTGTAGTAAGTTTGTTTCTGCAGCAGCATCGCCTGTAACTTGTAACTCTGACGTGGCACCAGCAAGCTTTAACAGCAGTTTATCTACACGCTTCATATCAATTCGGGATTTGTTGGAAATATAATAAACACTCCTGCAATTTCCAAGTATGACTTTGTGACCGAATTCCTTCAAGAGATCAGCTCTTCCAACCTACAGATAGGTGTATATTAAATAAAAACAACATCCAACTAATTGTATCACAGTTAAATAAAATATGTTAATATAACATACGTAGTAAATCCGTAACATATTATCCGCCTTTCCTCGTGATTCGAGTGAGCATAGTTGTTGATCAATATGATGTAAATCGGTGCTCTTATATACAATATCCATCTCTGAAGCACCCATTACGGCGTAACTGAATTTGAAAGAGAATCCGCTCACGTCTACCAAAACGAGTAACATAAGAATAATATTGTTTACATCCTGTTTGTTTTTTTCATTCGATATATTTACATTAAAATATTTACTTTGGTACTGCGAAGCTTCCTCCACCTTCAACTGACTAGAAAAACCTTTGAACTGTACGGGAATCCCAATTAAAAGTTGCTCCTGAAACTGATCGTGCAAAGTGAGCATATCATAGTAAGGGAGTGGAACACGTTGGACCGTTGTGGTCTTCCACCACAGGGGGATACCCAGCAAAAGCATAACAACGGCATAACTAGTGGCTGTCCATCTAGTCCAGTTTGCTACAATGACACCAAAAATATTTATTTACTTAACATGTAACAAATAAGCTGCAACATTTTTTTAAATGTTTTACGAGCGTTATTTACAGTCATTACTCATTCCTGACGCCTTTTACTTACGAGGTTCATCTTGCTCTGGTGCATTACTGGCACTGATCCGGTCTCCCTCCTGATCTCCACCAGCCTCTCCCGATGAAGTACTACTACTATCTTTCTCCTCCTGTTCACTAGATTTTGACATTTTTAAACAGCTATTTTTGTCTAAACTATTTTTATTTCTCTGAGGTATTACAGTTAAGTATTAATATTTAAATGACATTAAATGCAAAAACTGGACATTTCTGCTTCAACTTGTAAAATATCCCTACTACTCCCACTTTAAATGCCTCTTCAATTAAAGTTTTATACGATTAACTACACTTTAATTAATTTAATTAAAAACAGCTTAACAGTTCCATTCTCTCGCCCAATAAAACAACTGACTAGTAATTTACAGCACAGTAAATATTGACATTTCTCCATTTATATTCCTTTGATGGACTCTCCTCTCAAGAGAGAATTTATTTTTCTGCAAAGGCATTTCCCTCGTCCTCCTTCATTCAACGGGGTAGAATGCAGAGAGATGCAAAGTGCATCGCGACGACTGTATTCCATTTTGGATTGAACAGCTGTACCACACATGATTTATGTTGATCCATTTTCTTTTACTATTATTATGCTAATTAGTTATCACAAAGCACGATAAAGCAAACGTGAACTAGTGGACACATCATCATAGTTTCACAATTACGCACTCCCGTCACGTCATTGTCATTACGAAAAAGCCAAGCGTAAAAAACTTGGACAAAATTGTTACAAGTTAAATTATTGTTGTTGTTAAAAAAAGAGAGAAACAAGTTACCTTTAAATCTCATAGGAAAATGGAAGCACGTAGGCGACTTTCCTCCGAGTCTAGTAGTTATAGTTGTTCTTCGGGCACATCTTACTACGGTTGTGGGAGTAGTTTAATTAGCGACGACGACGAAGAAGTTTCTGGTAGTCATTCTACTAGTGCCGTGGGGAGGTCAATCAGTAAATCCCGTCGTACCTTTTTTGATGATGTGAAAGTTATCCTGAGTCGACACGACAGTAAACTTTCCAAAATGGAAGATGATTTGTCATGTGTCGTTAGATGGCTGAATGAAAAATTTGGTAGGGATTTTTATGAGAAAAGAAGTTCTTGTATCTTTTTTTTAAATTATTTTTTATTGTCCATTTTACTTTTTATTTTGCCCTTCGATTGAACACCACATACTTCCTACTTTCATTAGATTTCATTTTGAGGTATGAATCCGCCTCGTCCATTCCAAGCATGTGGGGAGAGGAACAGGAGCATACAAATATGACCAATTCAGATGATCCCATGATGACTGACGGCCCACATGGTAAAGACAGGCTTACCCCGTTTCCTCCCAGCAGCATTACCCCAGTGGAGACTGAGAGCTTCCCTGATGAGTATGACAATGAGACCCAAGATTCTGCAGAGATTAATTATTTACATGAGCGTCATCGTGATCATCAGAGTGTCAGTAATGACGATGATGACGAATGCTCACAACTTTCTCCAGGTACGATTGATGACAGTGACAGTGGGAAAACTTCCTTGAAGCAAGTCCCCACCACTGAAATTGTTCATAGAAAATTTTTACCTGAAAATATTATTTCTTGCGCAACAACTTCAGAACAAGATCAGGTAAAAAAGGGTAAGCCCCAGAACGATATTCCAACAGATGAGGTCACCATTTCACAGGAAACCCCACGCTCCAGTCAATGTGACACGTGTGGGAAGTTCCTTAAAGACTCTAGTTCTTTGAGACAACACAAGAAAATTCACCTTAACATTCGTCCATTTATTTGCAATGAAACTGACTGCGGAAAATCCTTCCGTCGGAAATTTCATTTGCAGACCCATGCTTTAATCCACAAAGGTGTCAAAGATCACCAGTGTGGTTACTGTGGACGTTGTTTTCTTCTTCAAAAAGACTTGATTACTCACGAAAGGATACACACGGGAGAGCGACCTTTCAATTGTCCCGAGTGTCCCAAGTCATTCACTTTAAAAAGTCATCTTGTCATGCATGTACGCACGCACACCGGTGAAAAGCCTTATAAATGTGATGTGTGCAATAAGGCCTTTACTCAGTCAAACACTTTAAGACTGCATAAGAAAAAAGTTCACCAAGAGAAAAGTGAAACTTCTCCCAAAGCAAAGTCTGTAGGCCAATCTCTCAAAAAATCAACAGGATCTCGTAAAAAGAAAGGGGCGAAGAAGGAGAAAGAAACAGCCCCAGTTTTAAATCCGGGCTTACCAATCCCCCCAGTTCCGCCCTTACCAGCAAAGTTACCAATTTATCGAAATCAACTGACACCCTTTAAAAATATTCCGTCTACGTCCCACATAAGGGCACCAACAGTGACCTTTTTACAACAACCAGTGATAACCAATCATTCCATTGAGCTGCTGGAACCACTTGATACAACGACTTATATAAGCTCTAATGATAAAATTGTTTTGACAGAGTCAACACTTAACATGCTCTCCGCAATGCCGTCCACCAGTGGAATAAATGCACTGGGAAGTTCGGTACCTTTGATTTCATCGGAAATTCTCAACATTCCCCAACACATATTGATCCCCAGAAGCAATAATTTGTGATAAAAAGTCCTTATACAGAGACACAGTCCTGAGATCTATATACCTAGTTATCTGTGAATAGTCTGAAATATTGCTAGAAGCATTATTACTTTATGTTGTTTTGATCTGAATATTTATAAATAATTAAAATAATCATAATTAAATGTATTTATTGAAAAACTCAATAAAAAATTGTATTTACATTAACTTAGAAAACAACACAACTTTCCAGTTTCCTTTGATGACTAGTTCTACAACAAGACAGCAATACACACGTGTTAGTTATAGACACCGAGAGATAATAATTAAACGGGTTAATAGCGATGAACGGACAAACAATATTAATATTATGTTGGTGGATGAGTTGAGCTAGCTAAAAGCGTTTAGCAGTTTTAGGAATGTCCACGGATTCAGATCGTTCTACCGTGCCTTGCCTACTAGAAATTGGAGTGGGTGTCGTAGACGAAGTAGGAGTGGCGATTGAGACAGATTTTGATTTGCTCAAATTATCCGATGATGAGGAGGATTTTCGGAAAGCGTCGTCATCTTCCTCCTCCTCGTCGTCGTCATCGTCTTCCTTGGATTTTTCACGGCGTTGTACTGCAGCGGCCACTGAGAGAATCCAAAGACATTTAAAAATGGTCATTCATTTGTTTGAACAATTAAATACAAACACAGTACTTGTTTGTTCTATAAACAATGCTGCCCATTTTTAATGTAAAGAGCAGAACGTTATAGTATTTTTTACCTTCGTAAGCTTGTGGATATTGCTGCGAAATTTTTGCCTTGATTGCTCTGATTCTTCTAAAAATATTGTCCACGTCTTTTCTCATTTCCGTCAGCATCGCCGTGTGCTTCTTAAAATCTTGAAGAGCATTTTGATATCTTGTTGCAGAAAGCGCATTACAGTTCATCAGCATTTCATTCGTCTTTTCAAATCTTTGTAGCCTGTATAAAACCCCAAAAAAATCAATAAAAACCCACCCAAATTTATATAACCGATCACCACCACCACCTTGTAAAAATTTAAGAAAGTTCAATATTTACATGTATTTTTGTGATCGGATGATTGTTTCAGTGTCCTGTTGATTCACCATTCCAGCCAAACCCTGTACAAATACTTCCGGTGCAGTGTAATTTTGAAAACACTCGGCTGCATTGGAACTTGTTCCCCCTTCACTTTGTGGAGAAATTCCCGACATACTAACCACTAACCGATATAACCGATTTGTCTGAATCCAATGAATAATTTCAAATTAGTTTTCTTTCCTAATGGACTTCAAATGTGGGAATGATTTCCTGTTGTTGGGATGTATTTATCGGCTCCTCTGATTGTAGTTTCTGTTGACATTTGCCACGTCAAGGCCAAGATCAATGCGGTTGTAAATATTTGTAAAGCCAAAAGTAATTTTAGTCCTTGCACTTCTGTATACGCAATCTGAATGTACGTCTGAAGCAGATTTCTGACAGTGACAAATTAGAATGCAACAAGAAACTCTTTGAAATACCAATATTACCAGCTATCTTAACTCTTGCAAGAAAAAAGAATGGTTTTGGTTAGAAAAGTCAACATTTTACTTTTTCATTTCATTCCGTTCTTGTTATATATACGCTGGGTAAAAATAGCGCAGCGCAGCTGACTAATAAACACCTTTTGCGCTGCATACACTACACATACACCCGTCTTCTCAAATATTGCAGGAAGGATGCTGCTGGGAGAAAAGTTGCTGCTACTCTAAACTAAAGTGTATTTACGTAGAGTTTGGTGATTGATGATGATGGACAAATGAAGTTGTTGCTTTGCAGGGAAAAAAGGCAAAACGATGATGAACAAGTATATTTTTCATAAAGTACATTCGCTTGCGTTTGCAGCATTGTAGTACAATGAATGTGATGGATGATGATATATCGACTAGTTTACAGGAATTTCAATACAACAAAGAAAAGAAAACGAAAAAGGTGGAGATAAACTGGAGCAATTGTCAATTTCGTCTGAGTGAAGAGAATTGGCAAAAGTACACAATTTAAAGCACCTGGTGGAGAGGAATATCGTACATGCAATTATTTGTAAAATGAAAGTATGCTTTGAAAAAGTACATATCTACATGTACAGAAATAACGAAATATTGAGTAATGATGAGAAGGTAAAACAAGCATTTCGCATAGAAATAGGTGGCTCCTACGACTAGAAAATGCATTTTTGTTGTTTTGCATTCTATTTTTTGTTAATACTGTCATGTTTGATGTCAAAACACTTATATCCCATGTATTATACTGATTTGTCCAGAGGCAAGTAAACCTTGGGTTTTTGTTCTAAATTGGGGTAAAGTGAGATAAAAATACTTTAAAATGTTGTGAAACTTTTAAAATAGATTAAATCGCGACAGCATCATTATTATGACAAAACCGGCTAAATATGAGAATAATGAAATAGCTTACGTGTATCAAGCATAGCGTCAGCATCAGGGGGAAATGACGAAAATATAGCAATGTATTTACAAAAAGTGTTGCAATTCGCAATTTTGCTATTTGCGTAATCTGTGAAATCTTTGTACTATGCTAAATTAGTTTGTTTTGTTGGTGTCAACAAAGATAGAAGAGTTCCTCAACTTTTTGACCGATTCCATATATGTATAATGGAATGAGTGGACACCAACCCAGAATTTTGACTTTGGTGATCACAGTGATCAGACTGTCCTTCGACAGTATCCATTGACTGCATTTTATAAGTTGTAATAAACGTTTTAATTTTCTTGTCCTTGCATTCTTCGGATAGCACGCTTCTTCACGCAGTTTGTTACATTCCGATGTTACAATTTTTGAATGGAGGAATGAATGAATGTGCATGAGCGATGATGCGATACAAAGGTTAAGATGAGCGTGTTCACTATCTGTTTTCTATCAAAACTGGGGATTCTCAAGCTCGTCTGCTTGGTTAGACATATCATTGATAAATGCATGCTATTTTTTACAATATATCTTTCGCTGACTACATAAATTAAAAAACTACTTTGCTTGCAGATATTCCTCGCCTTTCTTATTGCGCTCAGTGCCCATACGCATTTCAACGCCCATTGGATATATCACGGCCGGATTGTTGAACATGGAGAACCAATGACTGCAAATAAGATATCTATACAGGAGTTCCGAAATGAATACGAAGAGTGTCGATATAATAGCATTCTGTATACTGGAATTTCGGTCAAAGATTCCGAAGAAAAAGTGAACACCCTCGGGGCTCGTGATTACACCAGCAGCAATTATGAAAGGAAATGTCCTCACCCCATATTCGAGCTATTTCTGGTTTCATCTGCCATTTGTATTTTTATTGTGCTGGTACTGTCTTTTTTGATACTTGGTGGAATGTTGCCCAATTTTATTGCAACAAATGCTCTGCATAGGTTGGGATTGCTGGTAAGACTAAAATATGTTCCATCTATGTGGCTAGTTATCGACGTCCATAATTTTTAATGCAGTTTTTCGTTTTTACAAAAACTTTTGATCTGAAATATTCAATGCGTTCATTTCTTTCTTTCAACAAACACAGGATTTCTTGACGTTTTTGCTAGCTTCCATTTTCTTGTGCGTTGGCGCATCTTTTTTCTGGTATTCTGCGCACTACATCTCGCAATGGTGTGACCACAAGTCTCGGCTTTATGAAGCTTCTCGATCAGCGTCGTCCCCCCTCCGAATGCATCATGACGATAAAATCGATGTAGTACCTGCAAATGAGGATTTATCTTCAGCCAGGAATCTGCAAAATGCGGCGCTCCTTTTTCCACCATCAACAAAGGTGCCTCCTCAGGTGTTTTATTTGACCAGAGCTAAGCGGAGCAGCGAGGCAGTGCCTGTGGTGGCAATACGAACGATGACATCTGGTGGAGACGTCGATGCAGCCGATTTTGAAGTCTATCGGCTTCGGGAGGAACAATATCTGGATTTGTGCAATATGCGACAAATGACCATGGAGAAATATTGTACGGTGGTAAGTATACATTATCAAGTTGGCAAGCATTCACACCATTTATGATATTGCATTTTGTAATATTTAGGATTAATACTAATGTCATCATGTTTTATGGAGGCAGTAGCTTTTATCTGTGCTGTTTTGCATATCGCCACAACTGCGTTAATTTATTGGAAATTTAGAAAAAGGGCAGTGGGCGATTCGGTTCGTAACAATATTATTGTCGACGACGGGAGCGGTAATGAAAGAAGGGTAAGCAGTCCACCATCACAAGGGTCTGGTTCTGCTGGAGTTTCACCCGGACGCCCCATCAGAAACACCAGAGATAAGAGATGCGGGTACAGATGACAGACGCGTCAACTTTGACAATAAAATAAGTAGAGGAGTTGGATCAGGTCAAGTGCACGGGCATTGAGAAATGTTAAATAATGTGAATATATGTTACCGCGAAATAATAATAATAATTAGTTGATCGTTCTATTGTTGACAAAAAATAATCGAATTAAATCTTTGCATCCAACTTTCAACGTCTGATGTCTTGCATCGTAGCGAAAATTATCAATATCGATCAAAGGTAACATTGAACCAATTAAATTGGATTAATTTTGTTGCATCGTAAAATTATTAATATATCACAATGTGCACATATGTGACATAACTTGATGGTTTCGTAATGCGATTGAAGAAAGGCCCCAATTTTGTAGAGTAATTTATAGAGGAATACACAGTGTTAGCGAAAAATTGGAACAAGCATCCATCCCCCCGTGTTAGAATATCCCCGAAGTATCATTGGATAACATTTTTTCAATTCCCCTAATGACATTCAGTAGTGCATAGTGTATTGCTTTTGCATATTGGCAAGTTTAGTAATAAGGATTTGATTCATTGATGAGATTTTACCCGCTTCGCATCTTTACATATCTCTTGCTTAGACTACATGGTATCATTCAGAGCTTGTTAATGCAACGATGATGACAATGATGTGCTAGCTTCATTTTGACGAAAGATCTCTCATACGAAAGAGCTTTATTCTGCATCGCCAACTTTTTTCAAAAAGTATGGTCTGAAAATTTTGGAAATGAAAAGTAAAAATTTGAAAATCCATTGAAGTTGTCTCTTAAATGTTCCCCTATATGGCAGTTAAAACAAAAATTTTCTTTGCACATAATCTCTGTACGGTATATGACCATGACCTGCCGATTTTTTAATTTTTTTTTAATTCACCTAATGCGATTACGGGGTATGACGGACATTGTGCTGGTCACGTTGTGTGGATGTGTCTAACCCAATAATTTTCACAGGTAAAGGGTCAAATCAAATGTCAATTAGGACTATGTGCATTGCATTTAGAGACATTTCTGTACTTTCTGTAGCTTATATCGTAATGTGCAAGGCCTTTATCAATAATTTACAATACAGGCAATTTAGGAAGCCACACCCTGTGAAAGTGTAATGTAAATGTCTACGTGATACCGTTGACCTGCATCATGACAACTTTAAAATGCAAAGTATCATTTACGTAAAATGTTCTAGAGACTGTTTGCTCCAAACGTTGTTTTCTCATCCCATTGTTAGAATTTTCATAAAAATATTAATTATTGGTTTTGAAATCTTTACTTTTCATTTTCCAGGATTTTCAGACCATACTCTTTGAAAAGTGGGATGGCGATGCAGGAAAAATATTGCGTGTCAAACATTTTCCGTAAAATGGAAGCTAGCATACCATAGATTTATCATTGTTGATAACAAACTTTTAAAGAAACCGGGTGGTCTATGCGTCTGCGTACAACACACTTCTTTACTTTTTATTTTCCATGTGTAATTTACAGATTATAGGGCAAATGCAAATGTGATGATCAATGACATTTAAAAGTAGATATTTAAACTTTGAACCTCATTGGTGATGATATAAAACTAGCGGCACGGGCGGGTAAGGAATTGTTAAGTGATTTTTGTGGGTGAATTGGAGTCGACCCTATCGGCTGGTACAATTGTGAGGTAAGCGAAGCTCTAAATGTGAAAACCCATGAAATAAAAGTAATTTCGTCAAACGAAGTTGGTTGGCGTCTAGTACTTTGATATACTTGATAATTTGTACATATGAGTACATGAGTAAGTTTGATACTTGTATATTACCATACCGAAGAGTTCGAAAAAAACAAAATTCAAAACACACATGTATTTTTCCCATTTAAATTTTTTCGATCATTTAGAAACAGCCGTAAATAGCAAAATACATGGAGAAAATAAAGAGGATGTACGAGAATGAGGACATGAAGATGGGTGTGGGTGGTGATGATAAGATCCATCCCTGGGACTGGAATTTAAATTATTCAATTTATTGGAATCAAAATTGGAAAAGATGTAACACTGCTTTTATTTAACATTTCACGTAAATGGGTTTACAATGGAACAGGAACTTAACAAACGAAAAATATTAAAGTAGATCATATTTTCATTCTCATAGAGATGACAACAACAGCCATGTAAAAAACAAACTTTTAATAAACACTCGGTAGTGGTTTAAAAAGTCCCTAAGGATTCTTCTTGGTCTGGTCTATGGTCAACAAATGTTTAATAAAACTGCAACCGCAACCTATTTATGGACAGCGTAGAAAGGAACAGTATTACAAGCCAGCGATCCTAAATTTTTGTTAACACTATCCCCTGAGGTTGATAAAATATGCAACTGGATAACTTTTACTTCATTCTATTAACTAGTACGATACAGAAATATGGTTGTTGATGAAAGTCATCATAAGACGGAAGTTCGACAAAGAATTAGCAATTTATACCATCTTTATTATATCGTTCGCCTGTCCTTGTTGGACTATCTTTTTCCTACTGCGCGGTTGTACTCATACATTAAAGACAACAGAAGTATGAAATACGTTTATATGAACTCGAAACATGGCTTGGCAAAACTTTTTGGCGTGGTTAGCTACAACTACTAATAAAAAGTATCGAATATAACGGAAAGTGGTCAGTAACAAAATTAAGAGGCTTATAATTATTCAGGTTGTGACAGCGCTCGTCGCATTTGTTTCATACTCCGTCTCCAATGATTCGCCCTGGTATACGGAGAGCTTGTGGAAATTGTGTGATGTGGCACAAGTCGCGAAGAAGAATATGGTGCTGAATATTACGCTGCAGGCTCCTTTACACTTGACAATAGAACCCATTAGTTGCCCACCTATTCGACTAGAAAGATATTTGGTGGTTAGCAGCAGCTTTATACTGATTATGGCGTCTATTTGTCTAATATGCTGTTGTTTCGCCGACCATGACACCGTAAATACATTGAAGAATAAGGTAATACGACAACTGGACAAATTTTCCTTGATTTTTTTATCGGAGCGGATATAAAAAGTATTTTTTCTTCCCAGGATGCATTTCTCCACGTGTTCTTTGGGGTGATTATTTTCGTAGGCGGAGTGTGTTTCATTGTGTCGGCTGCTAAAATATCGAAAAATAAATGCTCTCTGAAAGACGCCCAAGACCATGACATTAAAGAAGGGGCTACTCAGCAACTTTGCTCTCAGTATTTCATGACATGGGGTAAATATTTTGCGGGGGTAAGACAACTATATTGCAATATAAATTGTACATATTTTACACAGAAAGGCAGGAGCGTGTCGTCACTCACTGATATTATTGTTCCCTCCGTTCAGGGTTTTGCAGTGGCGGTTGGTATATACTATATGATCATCGTTGCATGTGTACTGGAAAACGTCAAGTTATTTGGAATGAACGCACATCCAAATCCGGCATCTGCAACTGTACGAGACTCAGTTGCGACCGTGGAAAACGGAGGGGTACCTCCACGACAATCTGTCTTTCACTCAAGGAGAGCATCTGTTACAAGCCAATCAAGGGTGAAGAAAGGCGTAGGGAGCTTTGGGGCTGTTACTTCAAATATCAGCCATAAGAATGTCAGGCAACCAGGAGATCCGGAACATGGTGTTACCTTCTCAGATCCAACTATGTCACATCATCATTAAACTATTTCGAAAATGGTCATTTTTACGACTATGCAACCGACAGTTGAAGGACAGAAAAATTGACAATCACTAAATTCAATGTGTAACAAGATGTTATTTAAATTGCATGAGCGCGACTAAATTAGATGTCAGATAATTTTTTGATTACTTGATGCATTGTTCTTTCTTCAATAAACATATTTCCGCTCGAAAACGAAAAGCTCTACCCGAAATTCCATTTTACTCGCGATTTTATGATAATATGTATGCAGTAATAA